>PVLD010006323.1:0-101811 GCA_004027595.1 Dinomys branickii
ATTGACAAACAGACACCAATTAGCATAAAAAATAGTACAATCACAACTAATCTATAGACAAGGTGATATGATCTCAACAGTGGTTATTGCTTTATCCATTGATATCTTCAAAGTGTAAATATATAAGCCCATATACAGACATGCAAATTTAGTCAGACAATTAATCCTCTCAACAACAGAAAAAACACAAAAACCAAAAATCCAAAGACAGAAAACAAAACAGGCAAACATTGATCAATCTTGTATGTCTGTATGTGATATCCTGAACACACACTTCGAAGATATCAATATGTAAAGCAGCAACTATTGGTGTTTTTTGTTGTTGTTGTTGTTGTTGTTGTTGCTGTTGTTGATGTTTCTCTTTCATAATATCTATTTTAACTTCCTGGTTTTAATTTACTCTCAGGTTCTTACACTAGGGAGACAATATGGAGTATACACATAAAGTAATTCTTATAACTGTCATCATAATGAAAATATAATTTGGGCGTGTTAAAATATACTCCAAATTCAGTATTCACACATAAAAATGAAAGTTATTTTTGTAGAAAAATAAAGGAGAGCCCATTTAAGGTTTTAGGGCTATTAAGTCTAGTATAAGATATTAGATGTAAAGCATACGTATCTATCAGTTCTGATTGTCAGCTGTATCATTAATTTTTGTCAGCATATATCTAAATATATTGGAAGTTATAGAGCTTGATATGCTGCTTTAAATTGAAATAAACATTTAAAACACTGATATTTATTGACTTTGAATTTATATTTAAATTCAAAAACCCACTTTGAATTTCATTGTTCAATGTGTTTTTGTATAAACCACTGTTAAAAAAATAATTTTTCAAACAGAACTTTTAAAGATAAGAAGAATTATGACCTCTCAAATAAAATATAAGAAAAAAATGTAGTTTTTGTTAAAGAAAATATTTTGATTCTGGATATTTTGCTTGATTCTGCAAAGTTTAAATTGGTAAATTTTACTTCCAGATAGTAATTTTCACATAAAATCAGGCTGTAATCTTATGGTAACGTAATTCTCATGCTTGTATAGGAAAATAACGTAGCTGCTACACACACAGACACACACAAAGGGAGGGAGAGAAAAGGGAAAAAAGGAGAAAAAGTAAGAATGTACTGTGTTCAATGTATAATTTGGAAACATCAAAGCATAATAAAATGTATTTAGCATCCTGAAAACTGAATTATTTTTTGCTGTCAATTTCAAAAGTACCACATATAAGAGAATAAACTCTGTAGACTCCGAATTGTATAGTTTCCTCCATAGGAGCCACTATGTTGCACTGCTAGTTATCTCCCAGGAGTGTCACCTTTGTTGATTGAAATTCACATGATTTTGTCATTATTGCCCAGTATTTGGAAAACAATTCTTACTGTGTGTAAAGTTTAGTTGATAGATACTTTTGGCAGAAGAGTGCTCAATGATTCAGAGTTTGCTGCCATTAGTAAATTTAGGTGTTTATTCAATTCTTATGACCCTGATTGTATACATGAAGGTCCTCTGTTGGGATTATATTCAGATGACACATGTAGGCACCATCTCAAATCCCATCTCATTTATTCCTTGTTAAAATCTATGCAATAGGTTCTGTCTTCTTACTTTGATCTTAAAATTTTGTTTCACAATCTTCCAGGCATATGCATACAAAATGCCCAACAAAAAAGTTTTCTGTGCCTGGCCACACTGAAAGAGAAAGCCCTTGGAGCACAGTATCTCTGCGTAGCTGTCTGAGCTCAAGGCCCCTTCCAGTCATGGTGGAAGTGTGTGCCTCAGGAAACCTGTTAGAACTACACAGCTTCCATATATCATGCCTGGTTGGCTAGGTAGATTGTCGGTGAGCATTTCTACTGCTCTATGCCAATTTAAAAGATGGCAGAAGCTTTTGGCAGCTGCTAGAGCAGTTATTACTAGGGCTGCTTTGTACTAAAGTGCTAGGCCCTCTAGAGCTACTGGATTTGCCAAGGGAAATGTTAAGATCGTCACTGGAATGCTTTAATCACAACAGAACATGTTGAAATGTATTGTATTTATTTATTCTCTTTGTTTTAGATTCTTCTAAATGCATTATTCAAAATAGGACTTGGGTACCTGTCAGCACATGCAGACTATATAAAAAATTAGCGCCTTCAAAGGAAATAGTCAGTAGGCCATCACCAAGCTATTATTTAAAAATCTATTAAATTTTTATTTTTAAATAAAAATAAAGTTTAAAAGCAAGATGGAAATAAAATAAAAATAAAAATTTGAGTAAATTCACTGATCAAATTCAAGATGTGCTCAAGAACTAGTTCCTTAGGAATGAAAAATATTTAATCTTTCTAACCTCATATTCTTTAAATTTGTACATTGCCAAATTTAGGAAGGTACTGACTATAGAGATTTCATGCTTGTTTTCTTTGATTTTGATGTTATGCTCTTAAGTATTTCCTGAAATCCCATAGTTAACTCTTAATCTGACCTCATTTTATACATTGCTTTTTTTTCCCCCTTTGTGTGTGTGTGTGTGGGGGTGTTTATGTTTGTTTGTTCAAGGTCTCCCTGTGTAGTTCAGGCTGTCCTTGAACTCACTGTGTAGTTGAGGGTGGCCTTCAATAAGGAGATCCTCCTGTCTCAGCCACCTCAGATAGTTGGAATTTTGGACATGCACCACCACCATGCCAGGCCTACATTTGGTTTTAACAGTTAAATGATACACTATCCTTTCCTTATACAGATGACCCTTATAGAGTTCAGTTCAAAATGGAAAAACGTTATTGGTGGTATAATAATTTCATTTCCCCAAAAATGACTAGCACACATTTTAATTTTTATTATTATCATTATGTAAATAATAAATACTGACTTTATTTATAATCGTTCATGAGAACAATGAAAAAAATATAATAAATGATGTGGTGAACTCCTTTCTCATCCCATTTCCCTCTTGCCTACCCATCCATATCCCCTACACATCTCTTTTTCTTTCTTTTTGAGACGGGGTCTTGCTATTTAGTTGAACTCTTTTTGTGGGCTGCCCTCAAACTGGCAGCAATCCCTCTGCCTCAGCCTCCCCAGTGCTGCAGTCACAGGTGTGCACCACCATCCCAGCTTCACCACTCTAGTCTTGATCCCCTTCCCATCTGAACAAGGTGATCTCCCTGCTCCCTATTATCTGCCTTTGATTTTGCTCTTTATATTTTGGGTTTCATATTTATGCTTTTCTGTCTGATTTGTTTCACTCACCCCTGTGGTTTCAAGCTGCATCTGTTTTCCTGCAGATTCAACTTCATCAGTTTTATGGTACAGCGTCTCTGTGTTGTATAAATACCACATGTCCTTTATCCATTTGTTTGCTGATGGACATTTATTCCACTTCCAAGATACAGATATCATGCTGCTGTAAACGTGGATTTGCCTGGACCAACTGCTATGGACAGAATTGTGCTCCCCCAGTGTCACAAGTGCAGCGGCACTTCCCAGTAAACCGGTATTCAGAGACAGGGTGTATGTGGGTAATCTTGGGGGCGGGCTGGAGAGTGGGCTGAACGGCCTTCTAAGAACAAAATGAAAAACCAGAGGTCTCTGTGGATCCATGAGAGGCACAAGAGGAAAGATGGTCATCTACAAGCTAAGACACAGTCCCTCGCCAGGAGATAAGTAGCCTGCACTTTAGTTTTGGACTTCAGCCATCAGAACTGTGAGAAATAAATTTCTGTTATAGTGCTTTGTTTAGAGCAGCCCAGACTGGCTAGTACAGGATGGATGAAAGTTTATTTTTTTGAACATATAAACTTGAATACATCATGTATTTTCTAGGAATTGTTCAATTATGCTTACCCATAACCCTATTCCGCTATAATTTCTGTGTAAAATAAATACTCTAGTTGTGTAATTTAGAAATAAGGGGTTGGGATCATGACTGGCTGCATAATGGGCATCTTGTGTCAATTTGTAGCTACACGTAGACGCCCGAGTCGTTACTGAGAGGGAGACAGTGTTAGCTTGCATTTGAAATTAATTTGTGGCTTGTTTTGTGGAGGAGCATAACACTGTCACAGAGCCCTACATTCTTCGGCATAAGTAATGGAAGGTGGGCTGAGCAGCAGCGACAGGCGTCCGAGGAAGTGCGGAAATTTACTAGTTTATTGTGCCTGCAGGAAATCCGAACATACGTAGGGCTCTGTGACCTTCCAAAAAGGAAGATAAATGTCGATAGTGCAAGAGCAAACTCACCTCCTTCCTGGTTCTTTTTCTGTCACTTTCTCTCTGAAACACTTTCCGTCTCTAACACCAACTCCATCTCCATCTCTTTCTGAATATCACCAGAGCGGCTATCTATTGATTGGGTTTTTCCGTGACCTTAACAGAAGGTTTTGGACTTTCCGACAATAGTCATCTGTGTGACAGAGATTATAAGAAACTGTTGACTATATAATAGAACTTGATTTCCACAAAAAAAGTGAATCTAACACGTGTGTTACATACAACTAAGTTGAACCTCGCCTAGGAATGAATATGCAAAGATTTAAAATAAAGAACTGGGTATCTTTCCTATGTATCCCCTTTGTCTGCAATGTCTTCTTCCACACCTTTACTGAACCCTTCTGCTTAAATATTTTCAAAATACATTGAAGGTCAATTTCCTCAGAAATACTCTGTCTGGCTTTTTCATAAAAATTATATCTGCCTTTCTTTCCTTTAGAGAAACTGTGTACCTCTGTGACAGCACTTTCACCCCCCCCCCAAATCACGGTGTCTTTGCCTTAGCACTTTATTGTAACATAATTACTTAGGGCTTTCCAATGTAATGAGAACTGTGACGACAGAATCCAGGGTCACATAGCTAAGCATACATTTTTCTTGGTGGAAAAATTCATAAAATTAGTGGGCAAGCAAATTGTAGTCAGGGCTTACAAGGGAAACAATTTAATATAGGACATATAATTTATAGGATTATTTTGTAATAGTTACTCAAAGAGTCAAAAATAAAAGAGTGCAGGAAATCTGTCCACAAACTAAAGCTCCAAAGAATCCAGCCTGGATTCCATGGCAATGTCCTGCCTGAGTCCAACTAAAGAGGTGGAGCCCATGGCAATGCCCCTCATAGACCCAACTGGAGGCCAAACACCCACAGCATCTCATGCAGGCCTGTTTCATGGATCTGTGCTGGAAAGGCCCAAGGGTCAGTGGTGGAAGCCAGAAAGTCTGTACCAGCAGGATGAAGGATCTGTGCCAGCAGGCTGAGGGATCTGCTCTGGAGCCAGGAAGTGATGCTCAAAGTAAGGACCAGAGCTCCCATAAAGTGAACTGCAGCCATTGCCAGCAACAGTAAGGTCTTGCACTCCTTTGACAATGAGAACAGCCAAATTCGTATCAGCAAAGCCATATGACAGGCTCCCCTAGAACCAACAGCACCAAACTTCTCCAGTTCTCCTTTTTATGTTGCCGGTAGCAATCCTCGGGTGGCCCCACACATACCCAGCACTGTGCTGATTCAGTTCAGCTGGGTGTTACAAGTCGACCACCAGTTGTCAACGCACCACAGAGCAATAGCTGTTGAATATCTTTATTGCTAGTTTATGAAAGAAAGTATTGTAGATGGAGAGAAATTTAGTAATTTTTCCCAGAAATAGTACCAGAATTTAAATCCTTTCCCTCTATATTCCAGTCCCAACACTTATCCATTGTTCAAAGTTAATTATTTCTTAATCCTGTTGTGGTTTTCCCTTGCTCCCTAGAGGACACCACATGGTTGCACAATAGAAACTGGCATAGTGACAAGACATGGCAGAGAAGGCAGCACTTTTAGAATAAATGTTTTGGCAAATGAACTTGTGTGTAAATTCTGGACAGTTTTGTTCACAACAGCCATAGCAATGGACCTGAATGTTGTAAAGTCTTAAACATATAGAACTTCAGGAATTTCTCATAGTCATGGAAGGCTTATCTGAGAAAAAATTTTGGGCACAAAATCATGTTTTGGTATACATTAATACCTAGATTTTAAACTTTTAAAATTAGAATAAATTAATAACTTGGAAAATATTCAGGATATCAGATATTTCTTAAATTATTTTCTGTAATTTAACTTAGGATTCATTTAAGGTTTCCTTGGCTTAAAAATTTAGGTGAACTTGCACAGATATCAAAGTATCTGTCTTCTTGATTTTTCTCTGTTTTTTTTTTTTTTTTTGCTTAAGATTCTTAGCTCAAAGTATATGTCAACAACACAAAAATCTTATGATTAATATTGTATTCCTGAGCAAGCTGCAATACTTCTCTAAAAGCTCTTGAGATTTTCAGCTATATAAGAAACATGTAAATTACTAGAGAAAAATGAGTAAGCTGCTTTCATGATAAATTAAATACAAATTACAAACTTCTTCCTTCATAATTATTTCTTAAGGCAAGCAGGTGCAGCCCAAAAGAGTGTTGCAGTACTTGCCGATCTTATCTTTTAGAAACTAACATCCATGGATTAAGAATGGGTTTTTCAGTATAGATGTCATTAAATGTTACCATTTGTTGAGGAACATGGTTAATACAAAATTGTTTCAATGGCCTGGAATGGCAATAGAATGACATGGCAAAATATTCTGTGAAAGCTATGATTAATGAGTTTTTTAAATTTTGAAGACTTCGTACCTCTTACAGTTTTAAAAGAAAGCAGTTTCTATTTCGTATTTGGAGGTATATTATGGCAATTGAAAATGTGCAGTCATCAGAACAAGTGATTGGTATCAGTGGCCAATTTTGTTTAGAAGCATCATGTGCTGATTCACACATTTTTCCATCTGTTGCATTTAAAGACATCAAAGTGAAATGTGCAAATAAAGCTGTTAGTTAATTAAATTAAGGAAAAATAACATTTTGGGTGGATGTTTGTGTAAAGTTATATTCTAATATGATCAGTGCACATAAAGTTTTCACATTCCCTTGGATATATATTTTGAAATCTGTGGCAAAATTTAATGGAAAGAAAAATGTTGCATTTCCATACTAATAACTATCTAGAAATTGAGTGAATATGAGTGAGAGAATGTAGACTTTTCTTGTTTTAGTTAAGTAGAATTTAGGGTTAAAATATGTCATGAAATACTTTGCAGTAAAAGTTCTCCACTTATTCTAAACACATTAAATTATTGTCCTTGTCTTGGTCAGAGGAATAAGAGCTTTAAATTCAGCAGACTAACAACAGAAAAAATAAACAGGGCACATTAAAAAGTGTGTTTGATGTATAAACAGTAAAATCTGCAGTGTTCAAAGCTGTAATTACCTGTATAAATTCTTGATTTGTATCTTACAACCTAATTTTACAAGATGCTCAGTTTTGTGTGAGTTCATTTGACACATCATTTGTTAAACAACAAATTATATTTAAGGCAAATATTCTATATAGTATCATTATCAACAAATATTACATTGAATGATATATATATTATTTTAATTGAAATTTGTGTATGTACCCTAATATCTTTCCTTTTACAACTTTTGTAATACGTTCTGAATGTATACCCTGTATATTCAATGACCAGATTATTTTGAGAGAGCATACATCATTTCATTTCACTTGCGTTTTAGTGTAGACCTCTTAGATAAAGATTCATTTTTAAAAGCATAATCTCAAAATCATCTCACACTGAAAAACCAATAGCAGCTCCTTAATATCAGCCAGTAACCAGAATTCAGTTTTTCCTGATTATCTCATGAATCTTTAATGCTGCTGTACAAGTTAAGATCTAAACAATATCCTCATATTATAATCTTCAATTTGCTTTTTAAATTACATTTACTCTATTTGGTTCTTAACATTTACTGTCGTATTCTCTTTAGTTCTTCCTTCTCCCTGTCTGTCTCTTTTTCTTCTGTTTTCCTCTGTATTTTCAATAGATTGCTAGTGAAACTGAGAAGCTGCTAAAAGCATTTTGAAAATTATCAAAATAATGGAGGAAAAGAAAAGAACATAATGAGAATAGAAATATTTTTCATGTAAATGTAAATTTTTCAGATGAAATGGGTTGCAAATTTCAATAATCATATTTTTCAAGTGATAAAACTGAGATCCAGAGATATATGAAGAGTCATAAAACTTGTCAATATAATAGTTTCTACTGGAATGTTGGTGAACAAAATGAATAGAAGTAGAAATTTCAATAAATAAAGTCTTCCATACTTAAAGAGGACAGGAAACGATGTTAAGAGTACAGCATTTGTAGTTTGCACATTTGCCTTCCCTACTACATAATGACCATGTGACGTTAGGAACATTCATAATTCTCTGAACCTACAGAAGACAGCACGATGGTTATAATTATCTTTACCATAGTAAAAGCAAAAAGATGCAAGTGTTTTGTCAAGTGATATTTAACTGGCTATTAAAGAATGCAGTAAGTTTATCCAGATTGTCATATGTCTCGATGGAATTTAATCACGTGATTCAGAAGTGCAGCATTAGATATATAATTAGGTTTTGAGATGTATTGTGATCAAAAATTCTAGCTACAGGTCCAAGTGTAGGTTTGTTTCTGTCAATTTTTTTCTCTTATTGTCACTGTAACAGAAAACTATTTGTACTAAATAGCATGTCATGTAATGGCTAAAGGTTGTCACTATATGCTTGTAGAATTCCTGCTTTGAATTTCTTAGACAATGAAAATCTGTGAAAATCTCTTAGTCAGATAGTCTACCAAAACGTTGTTCATTCTCATATATACATTATTGTAAGTTTTCCAATCCAGCACCATTTTCCTCGTTGTAAATGCAAGCACAGGACTTTGTGACCTCTTGTTATGGCAACCCTCTGCTTTCTGTCCAGTGAGGAAAGCCAGTCAAAAACTGCTGAACATAATCAACCCTGGCTATGAAGGCAAACATTAGCCTTCAAAAGTCAAAATGACTTTTATCTCCATATAACTTCCTAACGTATTAAATTATAAGGCCCAACATTCAATAATTTATGTTAAGGTGTTGCTTTCAGGACCTCCTCTTTAAAACAGAATTTCCCAATCCTTCCTATTCTATCAATACTATGGGGTATACGAAATTTACTAGAAATTACAAATTTAGCCTCCGTGATGGGGAATGCAATGCATGGACATCAGGCTACTCTTAGGTGTAGTTTCTGTCTGTTCACATGAGCGGTATTCAGGTAGTTGAATGGCTCTGGTCATGTGCAAGGGGTAACAAGTCGGATTTCCAAAATGTTGACAAAAGTTTATAGAGACAAGGTAACTGGGTGGTCTTAGGTAAATACTACCATTTTCAATATCATTGTCTCAATCTAGGATTTAACTTTCTAGAACCTCTCTGTTTAATGAGAGCTGCACTGGCCGCTTGCTCTGGTTAATTACCACAGTGTTTTATTTATTTATTTATTTATTTATTTATTTTTTTTTGCGGTACTGGGGATCGAACTCAGGACCCTGCGCTTGCTAGACAAGCACTTATTCCACTGAGCTATATCCCCAGCCCCTACCACAGTGTTTTAAATGAATGCCCCGTGGTATTGGTATAATCAGTGGCCACTTCAAGCTTGAACACTTGGAATCCTGGCAGAATTCTGGAGACATCTTCTCAATATCTAAGGTACTTATTAATTAAAAGACAATTACACAAAGTCCAGAGATACACTGACAATGACATAACAGGGTTTAGATAATATGATTAAAGCTTAAAAATAGCTGTGCTAACTACTTTGAAAAACTGCTACTTTTATAAGAGAAATACCAAGTGACTGTTTTATTTAGCAACTTGAAGTGTTAGTATAAAATGTGATATTTTATTTTTGAAAGTTACTTGAGTCACTGAATTGAGAAGTAAGATTCTCTTAGTGAAGTAGATACATCTTTGATGTGGCCATCAAAAACATAAAGTTGTAGTTTCCAGTAGACTATCTGTGATCTGTGTGACTGTGGAGAGATAGCCTGGCAATGATGAGAAAATAGATTTTCTTCTTTCTTTTTTAAATATCCTGTCTAAAATCAGTTTGTTCCTCTGCTTGCCTGTGCAGGTTTATCTCTCCCCACGCCCGCCACCTGCCATCTGCCAAACTCTAGCCACAGTTTCAGTGCATAACTGTGGTTGTCTGATCTGGTCATGCTCTCTTGCTCTCCAGACCTTGCACCTGCTTATCAGCGGAAAGTTTGGAGGCAAATCCTGCCAAACTCATCTTCTCCCAGTCACTTTTTCTTGATTGCACAAGCATGCATGTTTTTAGCATAGTATAGATGTCACTTCCTTTCTGGAATATTTCCTGACTCTCTTTTTGTTTGCTTGGGTGTTCTCCCATGAGACTGGGGTAAACACACATGTGTTTCCAGATGTAGACCCAGTTTACATCTGTATCTCTGGCTGAATTATTTCACACTCCAGTATCCCAGCTGGTGTATCAAATTATACAGTTGCACTTCAGAGCATCTTCTGTTTTTTTCTGTCTTCTTTTTAACTTCATCGCTACTGTTTTACTATTGGGTTTATAAGGACCTCACCATTGGATGACTTGTATCTTACTGGTCTTAGTACCAGCAGAAATTTAGTGCGCAGCTGTTCAGCCTAAGCAACTGAGATATGATCATGTTATTTCTATTGCTGGAAGTTGACAAGTTGTATGCTCCATAAACACGCACAAAGTGAGAATAAAATTGTTACTGATTACACAGTATGAGAGTAAATAATTATGTCCACATTTTTATATATTTAATTATTTGCCAACTGTAGGCAAACTGTATTGTTATATTATAAAATTTTAAAATATATTCTTAAAATAAGTTCCACAGCATTAAATAAGATGAATATATGCATATATAGTACATCTAATTTTTCCTATATAGTATATCACTAAATCACATTGAAATTTGACCAGAGTGAGATGCAGCATGTGGGGCAATGACTAAAATGACTACATTAAAAGCCCCCTTTTTATAGAAAATAATATTCTAAACAAATTATTTGGCATAATGATTGTTTATTTTTCTTAAACAGCTTTTCCCCCTAGACATAATATTAAGGAAAAGAGAACAGGAACAGTAGGTTGTGAGAATATTTGGTACCAAAAATAAATTAAGCATTTTTAAAAAATGAATCTAGAGATTCCTCAATGTTACAGAATTTTCATCTACAAATGTCAAAGACTTTAATTCAGCTTTTAACACCTCTAGCAATCGTGCTATGTGGAAGCAGAGGCATAACTATGTCATAAAATCACAGCTGTACTTGTAATAAAAGTAACAGTTCTTTGCATGTATGTGATATTTTAAAGGTAACCAAAACTTTCATTATATATTATCTCATTTTTCTTTACAAAGACCTTGATATGTATATGGAGAGAGAGACAAACAGAGAGACAGAGAGGAGTTATTATTAGTTTTATGTTTTTTATTTTGGGAAAATTGATCTTTGTTGATTTTCCCAAATAATTTAAATTTTTGTCATTGTAAATACAGTAGGCCTTTTATTAAAAACTCTTCTAAACATACTAATTTAATACTTCAATTAATAGTAACATAATGTATAAGTACAGAAAACTTTCTAGTTACTATTGTCTAATTCTGTTACCCTAATTCCGTTGTACCAATGTCTTCTGTAACTATTCCAAATGGAGAAATAATTAGTGAATATGATAGGTATAGTGTTGAAAAAGATGTACAGAACTCCTTTAATTAACACCTCCAGAAACCATAATTTCAGGAATACTAGAAAATTTTCCCTTGTCTCTTCATAGCTGTAAATCATTGTTCTCTGTTCTAAACGCGGTGCAGCTCAGGAAGCATGCTGCGGAGACACTCTGGACGTGCTTTACTGCGTTGAGGACGGCGGTGGAGTGATCTGTGCTTTTTCCTTCTCGAAGCTCTCTGAAGCTTAGTTTAGTTTCCTTTCCTCATGAGGAAAAAAGTTTATTTTTGTGTGCTCAATAAAATGGTAGTCTGAATCTTACTTCATATCAAAATCAGGAAGATGTCTGTATTAGGTGGAAATGTTCTCTCTGATTTGTTTGTTAGAGGCGACTATCAAAACCTGAGAGCATGGTCAGCCAAAAATTTAATCACAGAGATATTTTTCCTTGAATGAATATAATGCTAACTCATGGAAGTTGTTACAACTTGTAAGAAGTCAATATAGAGCCCAATTTAGTTAAAGTGATTTAGCAGATTGCATTGTTTCATAACTTTATTAGACTCTAGAATAACAAAATACATATGTTGAATTGCAAATGTTTTCTGGAGAGACACATCCTTATGTTTCAAAATAAAATTGTTTAATAACCAAAAATCTCACTAAGAATTAATTTTTAGGTAATGGATTTTTTAACTTTGTGATCCACGTCGCAGTTCTCATCAGTCATGCCTTAACGAAACTTTAAATCTTTGCTGGATCACCTTGTCTAAGGGTACTCCCACCACCCTGAATTCATGCTTCAGTGTTTTTCTTCCCATAAATCATTCTCAGTTTATATTATCACTTGTTCCTTTACATACTTCACTAATGCCTCAAATTTTTCATTTTTCTATTTATCAAATGCTATATACTTCCCCATTAGCAGAATGGAGAAAATGTACTTCTTATGGCCGTGATCTTCTGAGGGATGTATTACTTGAATACATCCAGGTTGAATGTTGAGTAAATGTTGGATAAATGAAAAGGCAAATGTTTAACAACTGGTACAATGAGGTTGAAATAATGGAAAGAGATGGGATATGGAGTCATTAATCTCGGTTTCCATTAATACTTCAGTTTTAGAATTGGAACAATAGTAAAACCTACAACATAAATTCAATGAAATGATTAAATGTTCATATTTCTGTCCTAATGTCAGTGAGTGTTTGCATGGCTACACCTACATACCTTTTAAAGGGTGCAGCCTAGTGTTACTATTGTCTGCATGTGCTATCAGATTGACTGGACATGAATGCTCCTCCTTCTCAGAATATTGGTGTCTTTGAGCAATTTAATTTCTTTAGACTTGTATCTGCTCATCTGTGAAAAGGATATAGTGTTTCCTAATTGAAAGATGTTAAAAATAGAATCTCTTGTTTAGAAAATACTACTCTTGCAATAATTTTAACCCAGGAATCTTTGAGGCTGTTGTACAGCTGTACTTAAGTACTTTTTAAACAACTTAATGAAAATAGTCATTTACTTTTTGGATACTATTGCTTCACTACTATGTCATCATCCACTATAAGCTATTTTTGAAATTAAGCCAGAAGTCAAAATACTTGATATTTGTTTTAATCATCAACTATAAACCATGCAAAGCTTTTAAACATTTGATAGCAATTATTACTGTAACAACAGAGCAGGATTAGAATTTCTTCTGAGGCCTTTGATACCAAGTTCTAAGGCACAAATTGTCTTGGTTATCAGGAAATTATTACAATGTGCTATGATAGAAAATATGACGTTGGATAATTTTAGGTCATGTTAGAGCCAATTGGAAGGCTATGAACCAAGGCTGTCTCCATAGCCAGAAATTTTATGACAGAAAACTAAAATGACATGGAGCCACTTAACTGTTTTAAAAATAATTTGAGCCTCTACCAATCAGTAACAGGCCATCTGCTGATTGGTTTCATAATTGGGAGCCTCTCAATGAACCAAGTAAGGCTAAGCTCCAGGGAAAAATCAGTTCAATAATTTATTTGCTCAACTTCAACATTCAGACCATAGAAGTTCGCTGTTCTGGAAAGATGCTCTCTAAACCTCTTTCAGATTTGAAAACTGCCCCATTCGTGAATTGTTCTTTACTCTAAATGATTGTTAATTTTCTTTTTGTCAATTTTTTTTTTTCCTTTAGGCTCGGTGTGGTGAAGCATGCCACTAATTCCAGCACACTAGGGCTCTAAAACAAGAGATCACATATGCTAGTCTAGCTGGGGCAATCTAGCTATTTAGAAAGGCTCTATGTTAAAAAACAAAAATAACTTTTAAAAGGTTGGGTGTAACAGGAAAAGCTTAGTGCATATCACAAAAATATTTTAGAGGAATAATAAAAATGGGTGTTTTGAAGGTTGCAAATATCATGATGTTTTATATTATTAATGCACAGACCTAAATACCATTTATAGTTAGGCTCATCCCCCTTTATTCATTATTCCTATCCATGATTTGATGTACTCCAGGAAATATTGAACAGCAAATTCCAGTAATAAATATTCTTAAATTATAAATTGCACACAGCTCTGAGTAGTGTGATAAACTCTCACAACATTCTGTTCTCTCCTAGTGAATCATCCCTTTGTCCATCCTACCCAACTCTCTTTGCTACCCACACATTCGTCATTTAGCACCTGTTTCAGGGCATGGGTTAAATGTGGTATTGCAGCGTTCGTGTGCAGGCACAAGTTGGAGTAGCCTAGTGCCAGACACAATGCCTATGTTACTCACTTCTCTTTCTCACATCCTGGAAGCACTGTATGGTCTCACACATCACAAGAAAGGTGATAAACTACAGAATGTATTATGAGAGGGAAAAAATCATTTGCATAATATATATATTCTATTTTTAATTTTATTTTAAAAATAAAAGAACAAAAACATGTTAAACAGACATCCATTTATGAAATAGCAGAAGAACAATACAAGCAATACTGAATTACAGACAAGGTGACAGGAAATTAAAATGGTTGTTGTATTACATACTGATATCTTCAAAGTGGTTACTCAGGAAAACAAATATAGATATTCAAGATTTAGCAAATAATTAATCATTAACTGTCCCTTTCAATAAAGCGATAGAGGTCAGTAGTACAACTATGTTAGCTGTCCTGTATATACATATATAAGTAATTTTTTCCTTTCTTCTTTTCTCTTTTTCTTCCTCCTGGTTGCCCTTTACTTTTGAACAGTTTCCTTTCATTTCACAATGTCTATCATACCTCCTAATATTATTCACTCTTTCTGTTTCTTACACTAGTGAGACAATATATTGCTTACACATCCAAGAATGATTTATTTCACTTATGAGTATGGTCTCTAGTTATGACCATTTACCTATAAAAGCCTCAAGTTTATCTTTCTTTATAGATGAATAATATTCCACTATACACAAATGGAATGTTTTTACCCATTCCTCAGTTGATGGACATTTGGGTTCCTTCCATGATTTAGCTCTTACAAATTACATTGCTATGAACATGGGTGCACATATATCACTGTGATATGAGGTTTTCAAATCTTCTCGAAAAATACCCAGAAGGGGACTAGGTGGCTTGAATGGGACCTCTAGACCTAGTTTGCTGAATCTCCAAACTGATTTCCACAGTCGTTTCACCAGTGTGCATTCCCCCTAGCAGTGGAGAGTTCTTATTTCTCCACAACCTCACCAGCATTTGTTATTTGATTTCTTAAAGACAGCCATTCTTATTGGGGTAGATGAAATCTCAACGTTGTTTTAATTTTCATTTCACAAATGACTAATGATGTTGCACATTTTCTTATGTATTTATTTGCCATTTGTATTTCTTTATCTGAAAAGTGTGCATTCATCTCAGATGCCCATTTAGGATTATGTCTTTGAATTTGGGGAACTACTATTTTTTAATTCTTTATACGTTTTGGATAGAACACCTTTGTCTGAGCGACAGTCAGCTAATTTTTACTTCCAGTTTGTGGGTTTTCTTTTTATTCTGCTGGTGATTTCTTTATATGTGAAAAAATTTTCAGTAAGAAGTGATCCTAGTTGTTGATCCTTTGAAGTATTTCTCATGCGGTTTGGTTTTTGTTCATGAACTCTCTGCCTAGCCCTATGTCTTCAAGATTTTTACCTACTTTCTCTTCCAATAGATTCAGTGTTTCTATTTGAATATTGAGATCAGGTGGAATCACAATTCGTGACCTAGAATTATACTACAAAACTACTCTAATAAAATCAATATGGTCTGGCTAAAAATCAGACCTCAGGATCAATGGAACAGACTAGAAGAAACAGCCACAACCACAAACACACTCAGCCACTGAATCTTTGACAAAGGGGCCAAACAAGCTCCCTGAAAGAAAGACAGCCTCTTTAATAAATGGTGCTGAAAAAACTGGCTCGCCACTTTCCTAAGAGTGAAAGTAGAATCAAGTCTGTCACTGTATACCAAACTCATCAAAATATATTCTGTTTTTATGCATGTTCATTTCTTATTATGACTGTTAATTTCTTAGTATCACTAATATATAAGCTCAACTTTATTATTGGAATATATATATATATGTACTATTTATACATATATGTACTATAATGTGTGTGTGTGTGTGTGTGTGTGTGTGTGTGTGTGTGTGTGTATACTATTTTCAGTTTCAGGCACCCACCAATGGCTTTGGAATGCGTCCCCAGCATTTAAACAGGAGGCCTGCTGTGGTAATGTCTGTATAGATCTGAAGAGCAAAAGAGCTATCCAGTATTTAAGTAGATTCTCTTACTTCTTTTTTACCAAAGACTAATAAAGTACCTAAGGCTACTTTAGAAAAAAAAAAAGAAAAAAGGCATTAGATCTGTAAGTAACTTTTGCTATTCCTTATATATTTTTCAAGTTATAAAGATTCACACCCTCTTATTTAATGCAGTAGCATACCCTAAAGATGGACAATTTCTTTTATAGAATATTAGCCTGAGAAAAATAAAATTTATGTTCATCACAAAAGACCTTAGAAGTCCATTCAGATAGAAAGTCTATAATTTTACAGAGGTAAATTTTTGTGCTGAAAGTTGAGCAGTGATGAGATAAACTGCATTGAGTCAACAAAGTCAGTTCAAGTGATTCTCAGAATATGTGATCAGAAGTAAAAAAGTCAAAATTCCAAATTATTCTTGAGCAGCTCTACAAACATCATATGCCTTTGCTCATTAATTCTTATTATGTTATGTCCTGTTTAGAGAGTTCTACTCTTCATTATAATATGACCACGTTAAGGTCAGGACATCAAGTGACTGATTGAAAATTACAGAGCTTTTCAATGTTAGAACAGAGTGAGATTCATAATTAACCCAAAGGTAACCAGCTGGAAAATCTATTTTCATATACACTAAGCAGCATAGCTCCTTGTCATGTAGAGAATAGTCTTGTCTCCATACCTTATTTATTTACTTTAGAGAAGTTTTTATTGAAATAAATTACGTATAAAGAAAAATAGGCACATTATATTTGTACACTAATTGAAATATCTCTAAATGATCAAACCCATGTAGCCTTCTCCAATAACACGAAATAGGACACTGCTAGCAGCAGAAAAGGCTCCCACATGCCCCTGCCAATATATTATCCTCAGTTTTCCTGCTACTCACTATCTTGATAGTAACCACTAATGAACTGAGTTTTGTCCCACTGTCATAGAAATGAAACTTGAGCCATTCACCATGTATATAGAACATGAAGCATCACATTGTGGATGACGCTCACAGCATAATTTTCAATAAAAAGCAAAAGCCTTTCAGAGAAATAATAATTTATGTAAAGTTATGTTTTCATTATCAGAAAGAGGACATAATTTTACTATCAATGTAGCCATATTTATCAATCTCAGTGATGCTATGTGCTTTAAGAAATACTTCCTTTACCCAACAAGTCTATTCTTTTAGGTGTTTTATGTCTTGTGCATTCCATTATACAGAGAGCACGTTTTATTTCTCCAGTGTGACAATTCAATATGACTTGGGCTAACATGGTTCTACTATTGTATTATATCACTTAATGCTAAGGAATAATCGATGACAGGTTATTTGATCAATCTTGTATGTCTGTATGTGTTATCCTGAACACACACTTCAAAGATACCAATATGCATAGCAGCAACTATTGGTGTTGTTGTTGTTGTTGTTGTTGTTGTTTGCCTGTTTTGTTTTCTGTCTTTGGATTTTTGGTTTTTGTGTTTTTCTGTTGTTGAGAGGATTAACTGTCTGACCAATTTTGCATGTCTGTATATGGGTTCATATATTTACACTTTGAAGATATCAATGGTTAAAGCAATAACCACTGTTGAGACCATGTCACCTTGTCTATAGATCAGTTGTGATTGTACTATTTTTTATGCTAATTGGTGTCTGTTTGTTAATATGTTTTTGTACTTTTATTTTAAAAAAATAATAATAATCAATTGACTTGAAATATCTTTTTATTTTATGAAAAAAGGACAACAAAATTTCATAACAAAATACTAGAACAATAATAGTTAATACAGTGCATATTGTTATCTTCAAAGTAGTTACTCAGAGTACAAGATATGGGCATAAAAATTCACCAGATGACATTAGCAAACACCTTGCTTTTCAATGAACTAATAAAAACTAGTAGTATAACTATCTTGTATTTTTTTCCTTTCCTCCTATGTCTTATATTTTGTAGGCATTTAGCACAAGTAGCCAAGAGCATTTCAAACATTACCAGAGAGGCAATATTATGCTATATATGCATTTTTTTGTAATCTTAATATGAAAAAATAATGCAAAACATGCAAATTTATCAGTGATGTTTACAGTGACCACTTGTAGAAATAATATTGGCATATACTAAACTAAATAAAATATTGTTAATATTATCAAATATATATCTTTTTTCTTCTTATATCCACTTTTTAAGCATGAAAAGTAGGAAATAGAATAGTACACTCCAAAGAAATATTTCGTATGAATAAGTTAATTGAACCTATATCAATGTTGTTGTGGTCAGAAAAGCACAATTCTATTTTACTATGGATTTGCCAATATTTATACTTTCTGAGAGCCTGTGTCTGCAGGACAGGGTCGCCAATCAATTCCCATTTGAAGATAACCGCTCTTGAAATGTCATTCATATACAAACCTATGATATACATTGTACATAATGCCATATATTTGTAAATGTATCTATGTATATATACATATCGATGAATATAGAAATAAATGTTTTTGTGAAGACAATCCATAGTCTGCCTAAAGCGCACTTTATCACCTGAGATATATAATGGGAACAATATTATTAAGAAAATAGCATTTATTAGGTATTTGCTTCCTGGGTACTAGTCACTGTTTTATCCCTTCGTAGGTATTTTGCCTAATTCACTGTTCACAGTTACATTATCTTGGCGTTATTGGTATCTTAAATTTACAAATGAAAGAACGGAAGCCAACAGAGGTTCGCGAAATGCATTAAGAGCAAGGGTTAGTAATCGCTGTAAGTACAGTGCTGGTCTCGACAGCGCTCCGCTTCATAGGGAGGAAGACTTTTTTTTAAAAATTAAAAACTTGACAAAACAACAATGAAGACAAAATTAAAACAAAACAACAAAAACGATACACGACCTCAAAACAAAATGACAGGAATTTACAGTGGCTGTTGCATTACATGCTGTTATCGTCAACGGAAGTGCTCAGTCCACCAGACATAGGAATAAAGGATGAATTCAAGGTACGAAGAACCACTTCCCGAAGTATCGTCTTGTCCTTCAGTTTGCTGAGTAACCTTGGGAAAAGCAAGTAACTACATCCAGTGACAGTTTGCTTATCAGTAAAATGAAGGAATCAAAATGAAGTTAACGTGCAGCACCTTATTCTGAAACTACAATATGGAGATAATTTTTTTTCTTTCTAGGTTTTTATCCCAGTGTCCTCTACTGACATCGTGCACAATAGTCAGCATGGCTACTTACAGGCTTTTGTACCTATCTATCTGCATGTTGTATGATGACTTACGCATTACACACTCTTCACATGAGCGTTCCCTACTTTTTCCCTATAGAAACCATTTAATGACCTGTGCTCATTGCAGTTTCATATTCCCCTTTTCCTTTTCCCATTATTCTATAAGTATTGCACATTTAACTTATAAAACTTACCTCATCTCACGTTATGTCCTGGTTACTGTGTTCTTGCCTAATCATCGCTAATTTATAAAGTAGTTCATATCAAATATCATGCTTTTTTTTGTTATGTATTTTCCGCATATTTATAATGGGCATCAGTGCTCCAAAGTATTTCTCACATTAAACGACATGTTCACCTGACCACTAACACATCCTGAATGTTAGTTTCTCTCTTTAGAAATGCTAGATAGACAGATAATATTTCTACTGCAGGTAGAGATGACTGTCAAAATTTTTGAAACTCACTGTAACACTTTCAGAAAAATGGTAGTTTCTCTTCGTTTTACTTCCTTTCCAGAAAAATATATTGAATGCCCTCACACTCCTATAGTTACAAACATAATATCCCATTGAAGTTAATATCCAATGATATTCTTCCTATTTAATTTTTTCTCAGAATAAGTTGTTGAACCCAGGCCCTTTCCACCAAGTCATATTCCTAACCTTATTATTAATTATTATTATTGTTGTTGTTTCAAATTTTACTTTGAGATAGGGTCTTGCAAGTTTGCTTTGATATCACAATACCCTTGAATTTACAGTCATCCTTCCTTAGTGAGATCAAAGCAGTATCTCAGAACACTTGGGTTTCAGTATTTAATCTTAATAAAGTAGAAGCTAGCTGGATATTTAAAATATTCATGTGTTCCTTGTGTGGCAAATTGTATCAACAAACATGCATTTTTAAAGTTTAATTCTCTATATTAAGACAGATGAAAAACTTCTTTAGAAAAAAATCTACTTATCAAAACTTGGGACTTAAATTTAGGAAATAATTTAAAATTCAAAAATTTCCATGTGGAAAGAATTACTTATTAAGAAATTTAATGGAGGCAGGTTTAATTTCTGTACACATATTTCTTGAATTGATATTTTTGGTAGAGAATATAGTGTTTATTATAGGGTTGATTTTATAAATTTAGAAGTGCAGTGAGGTTTGAAGAAATCATTTCAAGTTAATGTTTCATAACCTACCTTTCTTTCTTTCTTTCTTTCTGTACTGGAAATTGAACTCAGGACCTTTTGCTTGCCAGATAGGTGTTGTGTTGCCCAGTTCTAATGTTTCATAATCTTAAAAGATCTATAATAAATAAAGAACAGATAACTGGAAACAACTGTAGTAGGTACTATTGTTGTTATTATTTGTGTTTTTGCCTTGAACTTGTCACCACATGCTTTGTGAGGAAGACAGCTTCCAGCTTCATACGGAGAAGTAATAATCTATGTTAACAATGCACAGGTAAGAAGACAATGTCAGCCTTAATAATTTGTAAAACTGACAGTTAACAATTTAAATGTTTAGAAGATTAACCTAATTTCCAGAAAAAAATTATAGTAATTCGCTTTGTTAGTCATCATTTATAAATAAATTAATCATTTTAGCCATAGCGATCTTTCTCAATGATGATTGTAAACATCCTTAATGATAAATATTCAGTTTCTGAAATAATAATTTTTTGGCTAAAAGGATACAACACAGAAATTTCCAGAAAAGAGCCTGTATTGTTAACTCTAAAGTATAGTATAAAAAGGAAATGTATTTTGTCAGTATTCTGATGTTAGTTTTCTAAGGAATTCAAAATATATATATAATATTTATTACATACATTATTTAAATTTATAAAATTACTTTGTATAATGCACATATTAGTGGGTTATTGGTATTTGTGTGAATTGTGTGTTATTCACTAATTCCTTAGAGCATACTGAAATGGAAAACAATTTACATTTTATGCAAAACCACTTTAGTACTTTGCAAACCCTTTATGTACTATTTTGTGAAAGGGATTGAAATTGACAGCAACCATAAAGCAAGGAAATCTCCATATAATGGGCCTTTATACTATGAAGCCTGAATCCCAAAGAATTTGAGACAAACCATTGTCCTTTCTTATTTAATATTTTTCTCTCTATCTCTTAATACTGAGGCAGATGGCTAAATGGAAAATAATTTGCTATCTTTTCATTTTAAATATAGTCTATTGAATAAATGAAAAATATAGCTACTTTTGAACTTACAAAAGATAATTTTGATTAACATGTTACTTAAGCAAAGTTATTTTCCATACTAATAATGAAATAATATCAGGAATTATATTTTACCTACCAGGGTAATTTTTTTCAAGTTATAATATGAAAGCATTCTTCACTATTGTATTTAGAATAGTTTTGGTTTTATATAAATTTAAAAGTATTTGAAATGATTATTAGTATAATATTTTCAGAGAAATAAATATTGACAGATTTACATATACACTACTGGAGTTAAAAACTTAATATATCAATAGTTGCACTAATTAAGGGATTGATTATATTATAGTTAATTATTAATATTTATATGGACTAACATGAAAATAACATCTTATTCCATGTAGATAATTCAATATATTAGGATGTTAGCTGAGTTTGGGAGGTTTACTGTTTTATAATTTTTTATGTATCTACTCTAGAGTAATTTCTTAGATTGAGAGGCATATTTATTCACTGTGCCTTGAAGGTACATATTTAGTTTTAATTCAGAATTCATGAAAATCACAGGATGCAATGTGCATGAAGTACATTATGCATTTTCTTTCAACTATTTCTCATTATTTTCCTCATTTTTATCCTTTCAGTGCTTCTTTCTAGCTCTCTGTGGGTTCACACTTTACTGCGTTCCTTATAAACTTGCTTTTATGTGGTTAAGTTAGATATTTTTACTTGACTCTCTGGAGCTCCATAATTACTACAGCATTCCAGAGCTCTGAGATGGACTTGCACCTAATGTGGTTACCAGTTCTTTGCTATTTCCGCCTGTGTTTCTCTGGGCATCTCTGCTAATAAACACACTCCTTGTAGAAAACGATGTTTTTCCTTAGCCCCTTGATTTATCATTATGGCCTACTCAAAAACTTCTCCAGACTCTATACACTTCTTCATTTATTTATGACAGTGAACCTAAAAATGTGCTATTCAAAATATAGAAAGATACCGTGTTTGAAACTTGAAAAATTGAAGTTTATTTTCAGCATTCATGATTTCTTTAGTAATAATTATTGTCTCATGTGCTTAAGTTTATTTTCCGGTCAAAGCTATGATAGGAGTTTTGGGCCTTATGAGAACTGAAAAAACTCGTTATTTAAACACTTTCCAAAATTCTAAACCATATTTTTATTCAGTACACTGTAATTTTCTATAAAGTTAAGACATTGCTTTCCCTTTTTTTATGAGCCATATCACTCATTACCCTCCATGTAACTGCATACATCACACTAGATGCTATCTGAAATATAAAGCAACATCATTGAACATAAGCATTCATTTGACTCTACTATATGATCTTATCTAAAACACTTATAATGGATTTTTATTGAAAGTTAGTTCTTAAGATTTTAACTTTTGTTGAAAGTTAGTTCTTAAGATTCACGCTGAGGGCTGGAGGTACAGCTCAGTGGGCTAAGTGCTTGCCACTAAGCACTAAGGCCCTGAGTTCAATCCCCGGTCCCGGAAAAAAAAAAAAAAAAAAAAAAAAAAGATTCACGCTGAGATCTTTCATTGCTTATATTCTCAGCATATGTAAACACGGGTAGTGCTATGTGTATGCCTTATGTGATCATAGGTGGGTTTGGGGAGGTGATCGGATTATGGCAGCTTGATAATGATATTGGATTAGTCCACTGCTGAGTTTGTAGCTAAATATGATCTCAGGAGGTGAAGGCTGGTCAGAGCAGGTGGGGCAATGGGAATGTGGCTGGAAGGGTCTATTTCCTTCCTTCTTCGTTTGATCTCTCTGCTTCCTGCATGCCATGCCATGGACTGTTTTTCCTCTAACGTGTCCACCTTCCATGCTGCCCTGCCTGGGAGCCAGCCCAGTATGGACTAAAATTTCTAAAACTGTGAGCCAAAGTAAACCTTTTCTTATCAGAGAAGTGGGTATCAGGCATTGTGTCTTAGAAAATAACTAAGAAACAGTGAAAACCATCTTTTTCTTTCTCCTTGCAGTGCTTGGTATTGATCAACACCTCATTTTGAACCTCTCTTCTTGGGAGTTTACACTATTTCACACCAATATTTTTTCTATATGATTCTGTAATTCATATTTTTTGTTGTTTTAGTATATACTTCTACTGTCTCTTCATTTTGTCTCTTGGAGTTCATTCCCTAGATTCGGTCTTGTCATTGATTCCTTAGTTCTCTGCCTGACCTCACACTGAAATGCATCCTATATTTCTCATTCCAGACAGATACATCTATGATGTGCCATGTCCAGTGCCACTCATCGTTAATGTAATTCCACAATTTCCTTTGATAAAGCCCCTTAGTCTATAGTTTTCTTGCTGTTATTAATTATTATTACCATTATTATTATTTAATCAACCTTAGAGATATTCAGCTTTATCTCTGCTCTGTGGTACTTTAGAAATGACATAATAGGAAAAGTGACTCACTGACATCAGAGGAAGTGGAATCAAGGATTGAAAACTTTTCTTAGGTTTTTCATAGCAATCACATCTTTTTTTAGTAATAAAACATAATTCAAACAAAGATTTCTTCGCTCATACATGATAGAAAGCTAAGAAGATATAAATTGTTTTTATATTAGCAATATTTGCAATATAATTAGCATTTCAGAAGCCCAGCAGAAGCTCAGTGGTGTAACAAGGAGCTCAGACATCCTGCCAACCCTCTAGCTGTACCCCAGAGTATTGTCATGGATACATGTAACTATTCTTTCCGCTTCTATTTTCAATTGTTTGGGAGGCTCACTCAATTTATTTCACACAATGCCTCAAATCTGTCCCTGTCTTTCTATTACCACTGCCACAAACCAGTCTCTAGTGTTCTGTGACCTTTCATCCCGAGTGTTACAGGAAACTTCTATCTGATTTATTTGCTTCCAAACTTTTGATTACACCATGTATCCAATATATCACAGTCAGATGATTTCTTCTAAAGTAGAATTTAATCAATCTTGTTACTCTGATTTTCCTAATGAATACATTCTGAATTATTTTCTGAAATGGATAAACTTACATAGTCTGGCATTATTATTTATAACTACTTTCAAATACACACATGCTCGCACACCCTCTTTAAATTAATTAACCTTTGCGTAACTGCAGTTTCACTTTCCTGCTTTGTAATTCCTGCTTATGACTTTTCTGTCTTATCTCTTATTTTACTTCACCCCTTTTTTTGCTCACAATGTCTATTTGAAACTTTATCCCTGCAGCCTCATGCACTGGCAAGAAGGGGGCCCCTGCTATTCAGGACTTTGCATATGTGATGTAAGTGCTTATGTGAATTACAAACGCGTCTGCAAATTACTGCAACATCAGATCATCCAGTTGCAGGAACAGAGATTTAAGATGAGCTTGATTTTACTTCTGGAGGCTTAATATTATAACATAGACAGTAATCTTCACAGTAATTCTAAATGATCAGCTCATTTATTTCTTTGAAGACTTTACAAAAAGGAATATGAATTTGAAAACAAAGTAGAATAAAATTAAGTGAACCCTTATTTTCACAATTGTGTTTAATTAAGCAAACAGAAAACCAACAGTCAGCCCTTCTCAAATACAATAAAATTTGCTCCACGCAACTAATTCTAACTGAAATTAGACAGTGAACAATCATTTCTTAAAAAGACTCATATTTAAAAGCAAATATAAATTAAGTGGTAAAGTGCTTTTTTTTGGTTTCTCCACTAAACTATTTTAATTACTATTTTCTCATTTTAGCAATTCATTTGAATTCTTTTTTAAAATTAAGTTTATTGGTATATTTTAATTATGTACAATGACCACTTTCCCCATAGGGACTTTGTACCTGTACACGACTAATCTCAATTCCTCTCGATTCTTTCTCAATCCCTCCCGCTCCCTTCAGCCTTTCTTCCCCTGTCCCTGTGTATACATTCCTCCTTAGTGAGGTATCACATTATAAACTATTTAAAGTATAAATAAACTGATGCTATTTTATGAATGGACTCCTTTTCATTGACAATACAAATTTTATTTAATTTCAGAAACATTTCTTGGTCTTAAGATATATTTTGATACTATTCATTCATTTTCTTGTCTTTCTTGAATTTATGTACATAAACTTGTTGTTTTAATATATTCCGGTTATGTGTGATATAATTAAATGTTCTCAAATATATGGAGTACTTAAATGTTAATTTAGTTAATGATTTTAAGTTTTGTGACAATGATCAAAGTAGGTAAATTTTCTTCCTTTTCATAATTATTTCTCTATTTCATAAAAGTTTCAATTAACTTAGAACACCTAGGTAGAGTTTTTTATTTTTATTTATTTTTTTTTTGCGGTACTGGGGATCGAACTCAGGACCCTGTGCTTGCTAGGCAAGCGTTTATTCCACTGAGCTATATCCCCAGTCCCCCTAGGCAGAGTTTTTTAAATTAAATAATAAAGGGGCAAAGAAATAAAAAAGCTGGGGATATAGCTTAGTGACACAGCACCGGCCTGGCAGGCACAAGGTCCTGAGTTCAATTCTTCGTATCAATAAAAAAAAATTTACAAAAGAAATTAAAAAGCAAGGAAATAAAGCAAATGAAAGAAAATATTGTTTTTCTTCACATCTGTGTTCATACACATATATAGCATGGCAAATTATTTTGCAATTGAGGTAGCTAAATATCCCCACAGTTTCTTCAAAATGGATTAATATTTATTTTTTCTTTAATAAAACGTTTACTTCTTTTAAAATATAATGTCTTTACCCTGTGACTTTCGTGTACATTATTTTCTACTATTTAATTTTTTTTCTCTTACAAAAATACTGTAGTTTTCAACTTTGAAACATATTTTAGGCAGAATATCATCATAATGCTTAATAAATATTGCTACTAATTGATTACAAATTTAAATAATTTTATGAATTTCTGTCTGGGAAAACTTCATCCAGTGTGTTCTGATATTCTCTCATCTTGTTTACAAATATTGTTGATAAAGAAATTTTAAATTTTTACTACCTAAGTGGTAACATATGCACTACAAATTAATGTGAACCTTGCATTTTAATTAATATTTTCTCTTGGATACTACCAAATCAAAATAAAAATGTGCCACAAGTGTACGCCAGATTGATATTTTAAGTTGCTATATTGTTTATTAAAAATTTTATATTTATATACTTTTTCATTTTTAAAAATCCTTTATTAGTATGAAAAATTGAGTTAGGGAATTAATGGTAACAATGCCCTTCCAAAAACTCACACTGTAGTAAGGAAACAGTAAAAAGAAGTTATAATTTCATTGTACTGTAGAGAAACATTTAAAAGCATTACCTACAAAACTGGTGGCATGATAAGCTTTGTCTATTGTGTAGATTAGTGCTGAAAGAATGTTTGAAATAAATCAGATATGAAGGAAAATTAATTCATAGTGTGTTAAAATAATTCTTTCAAATGACTCCTACAAGAGCCTAAACTGAGATGAATCTTGGAATTCTCTGGACTGAAATAATTAAGGAATGGTTCAGAAGATAATACAAATGTGTTATACTTTTAAATATAAAAGTCATAAAGAATGATCAGATTTGTGATCAGAACAATGACTCTTTTACTCTGATATGAAATACAATGTACAAATATGCTCAACTTTGGGGAAATAACCTCATTTTACATATTTTATTTTGTAAGGGCATGCAATTGGAGGCATCCTGAAAAAAATTGAATATGACAATATATAGCATAGGATCTTAGTTTAGTGGTACAAAAACTAAGTTTAGATATTCTGATTCAGTCACATTTAAATATATCTTATTTGAGATATGTTACTTCCCTTATTCTTCCATTTGTTCATTTATATTCTAGCAACGCTATGGAGAAAAAATGTTAACTTTATTAACATAATTGAAAGTGCTTAAAATAGTTTTTGGAATGTATGTGACCAAGGAATATTAGCTGAAATAATAAAAAGTGATGTCTCTGTTTTCATATCATCTGGGGTGAAATTTTGTACTAACAGAATCGTTCTGGAGCCAGATGGTCTTGCAGGACTGTGCAGCAGCTTGTAAGGAGGAGAAAAAATTATGATAAATTGAAGTGTCGTGCAAGAAGAGCAAATTCTGGCCTCAGCTGATGAGAGAAAGTGGTATAGTAGTAAGGAATAAATATCTGCAGTTTGTTCAGTTTCGTTCAACAGGAGAACTTCAATTTTAAGTATAACCCGTCTGTTTCAAGATCTGTGCCTCCATAGTTTTTTTAAAAAATCATTTATCAATTAGCTCAACTATCTTGCACTCAACAATCAATATATTTATTAAACCTAGATAATTCGTGAGTATTCTCCACTGTGCTATATATATATATATATATATATATATATATATATATATAATAGGTGAATGGTAGAGTTTCCTCATTACTTTTAATGTTAGGGATATCTTGCTTAAATTTTCCTAAAATCCAGAAAAAACTCTAAATACTTTATATGTTACCCACTCAAACTTAGTTCCATTAAAATTATACACATGGCAAAACTCAACCCATCATTGTCACAGTGAAAACATTTTACTTTGGCCTGTATTAGTACATGGAGCCATGGAGCCACAATAGAAATTTCTATGATCTTCTTATCTTATCATTAAATCCGATTAAGACATTGACATCACCAAATGATAGGAACATGTGACAAAAAGATAAGAAAAAATGTAAAAAGAGAAATTATATTTGTCATTGAATACATATTCATTTGACATGTACTCTGAGCATGATATATATTACACATGTGTTTAGAGGATATAGATAAACAATGTCTCTTGCTCCCAGATGTCAAAATCCAGTCATAGAGGTAATTGCAATAGTCATAAATGTTATAAAGGAATACAGCTGGCATTACATAAAAGAACTCTAAGAGAAGCACTTTTCAATAAAATTATTAAAGAATTTCAGACAATAAGAATAAAAGTGCTAAGCTGCTGGAAAATTATTTTTATTTCTAGAAAATTGTCTTGATATAGAAAACATCAAGGATCTCACAGACTTTCATAATAGCACGAGATGCCAAATGTGAAAAGAAATGAATCTGGAAGTGTGGTAAGATATCAAGTCAGAAGGATTTATTAGACCCAGTAATTAACCTGTCTGTTTTTCAATTCACCTGGAATTCTTTGGAGGGTTGTAAGACAGGAAAGTATGTATAATTAGAGTTCTTTTTTCTAACAGGTCATACCAAACTTTTTGTCATAAAAGAACATTTTCTTCGGTTTACCAGTCTGAAAATTGGTATATAATGTAGGCTTTTCTTGGCTGTGTAATACCATCTGAGTCATAGTAGCTATGAGCTGGACGATTCACTGTAAAAATAGATCTCAAGTATAGGTGAAATTAAAGGCTTGAATTCAGCTGAAAACTAAGGGAAGTAGTCCAACTGACTCTGTCCAAGAAATTTCATAATATTCATCCCATCATGACATCAGGGACAAAATCCAGGGCTGCAATCTCATCATACGAATGGTGTGTAGATATGGTTGATCCTGTTCAGGAGCATTTCTTCATGATGTTACTTCAACTGCAGTTATTATTGACATAAAACCATAGAATAAGAAGAGTCAAGTTATCACCCCCAAGACTCCCACAGTTTATTGGGTGGACAGGCATGTAATAATTACCACAGTCATTAGAGAGGGTGGAGTGGATAGGAATCACAACGCACTTGTCCATAAATAGCATAAATCTAGCTAGGAACACATTGCTAGTTTATGAGTCTCCCACACAGGTGCTTCGCAGGGATGATTCTTTATGTGGGGGCTTCTCTGTTTTGTTCTTTCACCCTCTGAAACGCCTTCCACTTTTTGATACAATATGTTTCGTGTCTGTGTCTGAATAGTTTTCCGAGCCTGTTCTCTGAACATAAAAATTCATGAGATCAAAAGCTTATTTCCCATTAGAGGTGTCTCTGTCCCTTTCAGTCTGAGCTGCTAGGGCATGCACCAGAACAATTTATGGACATTTTATGAATCTCTCTGAGAGTATTCTCAGTCTAACTTAAAATCCTTATAAGACTGCAAGGGGGTCATAGCAATTAATCGAGCTTGCAGTTTATCATGCGCTGGCAGTCAGCTATGGCCAGAGCTTGAAGAACAGGTGGGCTGGGGCCGGCCGTATCCCTGTGTTTATATAGTCAAGGTCCTCTCAGTGTGATCTCTCCATGTGGGCTGCTTTAGGCTGGTATAGCATGGTGGCTAGCTTCCAAGAGTGAGTGCTTGAAGAGAACTATGTGGAATTTTATACCCTAGTGTTGCAAGTTATGTGACATTATTAGTTTTAGAGATATAAACCCTCAAAGGCTGCATTAAGGCATACGAAAATCTCACCTTTCTTTAGGAGAATTGTTAAAGTCATAGTGTAAGAGAAAGATGTAAAATCAGATATAGAAGTCATTTTGGGAACAATATAATCCAAAACTAGAATTATATTTGTTAAGACAATGACATTTATAAAAGGTTAGGAGGGATTTTTGTTTGGTTGCTTTTCTTGTTCATCCTTTTGTTTTTGTGTTACTGTAATAAACCAGGATAGTGGTCCAGGCACGTGGGTAAAGGCCAAGAAAATGCATCTCACATTCCGTGTAAGTGACACATGTGATTCCTGCTCCACTCTCAGTGGAACCTCAGTTGTATCCACACTGAGTACAACAAAAGACAGGACATGTGGGGCTCCACTGGGTAACCGCGGACCTCATGCAAGCATAATGTTTTCTATTAGTAATAAAGTTTAAAACGTAGAACTGGTACTTTCCTCTGCATGTGACATAATCCATTTATTTCAAAATACACAATACTGTTGGGAGGATGGTCTATCAAACATTGGAATAGGTTAGCAGCTACTTGCTATGTTAAAAGACAAATGCATCAATCATGGAAACATTTGACATTAACTTGGACAAGATGGGCTTAGAGTTCTGCATTGATTAGCCCACATATGTTGCTGTTATTCCTAAGAACAACTTTTCTCTTGCAGAATGAAATTACAGCTGACTTTATTATCTGGTAACATTCTGATAACTCTGAAAGAGGAAATGGCAAGTTGAAAGTTAGGTAAATTGATACAGAATTTGTGGAAAAGTCATAGAATTTTTGAGGTTAGTAGTTATATAGAGTTTTTTAGTTGAAACATTGAAAATTATACCGAGTTTTGGGACAGGGTATAAAAATTCACTAAAAAACCAAAAACTGATGTAGATGAGGGCAGTGCAGTGTGGCTGCTGGTGGAAAGACAGATAATAGCAAGTCACAGGGGAGATAGGAAGCCCAGAGGAAAAGAGGGCTGATGTTAAATGCTTTCTTTTCTTTCCTCAGAGATTTAGGTGTTCTCATTTGCATAAGCAATGCAAGGATATTATTCATTTAAGGCGCTAGGAAGTTTTTAATTAAATTATTCCATCTCATGTTTCCACACGCTGCTTATTGTTCAATATAAATAGCTCTGGCTCAGGCAAGGACTACACCTCTTACCCAGTGTGAAACGCACTGCATTCTCCCAAATCATCGCCTTCATCCCTTTATAGTACTCCCTGCAATTGTAAACTATGTCCTAATTTGAATGTCTAATGTCAGAATTCCTACCTTACCTAGAACATACCTCCCTATAGTATAGAATTTGTGCACTAACCTTTGCAGAGAATTGGAACATAATGAAAATTTGATTAATAACTGTTGCATGTGTTATTCTGAGGGTCCTCTTTATGAATTCTTCTCCACAAGCACACAACCAGCTGTATAAACTAAGAAGACCTTGCGGCATGAAGGTGGCAATCATGTGTGGGAGACTGGCAGCGTTATTGAATCTTTGATTTTCTCCTTTTATTTGTTTTTTCTTGACTTTTTCTTTACAGACAGCTCTCTCTTCATCTTTAAAGATGCATTATTTGAAGAACTGTGTTTAGAGCAAAGGACAGTGGAAAAGGGGCCAAGAAACAAATCAGTATAGCTTTTAAAGTGCTAAATCTTGCGTGCTGTCTGGGTAAAAGGGGTCGTGAAAATTTATAGAGTACCCCATCTCATGAATCCATTGCAGCCTGGACGACAGCCATAGCTATTAATAAAATCACGCCTTTGTATCTGTACCCTCCCACTACCTTCTTATTCATAGTGTGGCTCTAGAATAGCTTGTGTAGAAACAAACGATAGTTTCACTGATGCAGGAAACATGCAAATGTTAGTTACCACAAACTTATCACTTTTTTGTTTTTTGGCAGTACTGGGGATCGAACTCAGGACCCTGCGCTTGCTAGGCAGACGCTTATTCCACTGAGCTATATCCCCAGCCCCCTAGTTACCACAAACTTGAAGGAAACAATTGTCACCTATAACATCCAGGTATTTTAAGAGTCTAATGTAAATTTTGTGACATGCTGGAGGTAATCAGTCCTCTAAGGACTACAGAAATTAACATTCCAGATCTGTTAGAATACAAAAATATTTAAAAAAAACCTTATTAATTTGTTTACATGGAAAATACTGGTATCTTTCACTAAAATGACTCTCCTTTTCTACTTCAAGTTTTTCAGTTTTACCGGGCTTGCAAGAAAAATGCACACCTTCAAAATCTGGAGGTGCGGGGGAAGCATATTTGCCCTGGACAGGATTTAGACATGAGCAGGAAAAGAAGATAGATGTTCAGGGTAGGCCAGGAATAAAGGCAGAAGTTAAGGCTTGTAGAATCACAAGAGTTACACCTCGCTCCTCACCTTGCCACTAGAGACAAGTTACAGGTTGGGACTGAATTAAAAGCACACTGAATTCCTCTGTGTCACTTTCTTTCCTTCACATTTTCATGTTACAAAATGTGGTCATTTTAATCATTAATAAACAAATGAACTCAAATTGTCTCGTAGATTGAGATGACATGTCAGTTACAACCCTTCTTTTCCCCTCTCAGGAAATTACAGTTTATAATAAATTTTCCTTTGAAGTTTATTTTAGGATAGTCATAAATTCATTTCTCACAAATTAAAAGGGGACGTGCAGAATACAATGAAAATAAGACCAGATCTTGTGGACGTGGATTTTTAGTCATTTACTTCATTTTGAGACTTCAACACGATTTATGAGCTTTTCTGTCTTGAAGTGAACTCTATACCTCTCTTCACAAATCAGGTGTATGAAGAACAGGATTCACTACAACTTGCCTGAAGTATAATAAAATCGACCCAAAGTGAGCTAGCAGTTCACTTTGGCAAAATATGAATAATGTTGCAGAAAAGAATAACGTTCTTCCTTGCTCTCCTTCTTACAAATGCCCCTAAAAGAATTTATGACTCAAGTGAATGACTGCTCTTGTGGGATGCAGTTTTCTAGGCTAAGATGTAAAATATTCTAAGAACATTTACTACTGCTTGACTGAACCTGAACTTTTCTCAAATGATAGGACTGTAAATCAGGCACAACATCTTAGAAAAAAATAGAAGAATTATGTAATAAAATTAAGCTATTTAAATTTTCATTTTTTATTCCATTTTCTCATTCAATAAGTATTAATGTGTAGACTTTAGCTAAATGTACAGTAACACCAACAATGGCATTAAACAGACTGTGCCTTAAATGGTTCTAATATTATATCTGGATTCAAAAGCCCAGGTAATTTAACTTGAGTTTGATTTATACCCACAATAAGAGTGTTTTTCACATTTTATTTCCATTTGAGTTATTCAAAGTTGGTTTCATGTGTTTTTCTGTTTAGATTTAGGTTAACAGCTCATATTTCTTTAAAAGATGTATGATGCATTTTCAATTCACAGTACAGACACATCAATATTTTTAACCAATAGGTCAGAGAATTAGCCATATTAATTAAACTAGTCATTAATTCATAATAACTATATGGATTTCCAAGCAGTAGAGGCGCTTAAAATAGGAAAGTACAAATAATCATTAACAATTACAGTAATTAGAAATACTTTTCTTACAGTATGCTATCTTTTAAAGAAGTATAAGAAACATTGTTGAGATGTGTATATTCTAATTATTATTGGTAGAAATTATATTTATGTTGGGGAAAAGAGCACAGAGAAATTAAGTATAAAGAGTAAATTTCCTCTCTCTATATACTTAGGCAAGTCATTTAAACTCTTTAAACTCTATTTTCTTAGACTGCAAAATTGGAGTAATAATATCCACTTCCTGGGGCTATTGTATGAATTAAAATAAAGCCGGCAACAGTCTGTGTGATGTCTGCATACTGGAAGTGCTTTAAAGGTAGCTTAAATTACATTAAAAGACAGCCTTTACAGAAATGATAATTTACAATCATATCTTTATTTTCTAGAAAGAACTTTGTAAACCTTAGTTTTGAATTTTTCAAGTATTTGAATATTTGACCCAGTAATTGTGTTGTTAGGAATTTATCCTAAGGAAATGATCAGATAGCACACAAACTTACAGTATCAAATTATATTATAAATTATAGCAACATCATAAACATTATGAATATATAATAACTGACCAGGCTTGGGAGCACACGTCTGTAATCTCAGTACATGGAAAGCTGGGAAAAGGTTGCTGTAAGTTTAGGGTCAACCTGAGCTATGTACTGAGACCTCCTCAAAAGTAATCTAACAAGCAAAAAGAAAAATGTAAAGAAAGTAATGTGGGCAGACGAGTTTTTTATGAAAGCTAAATGTGGCATACATTTCACGAACTTCATATATTTCGGCAGGAATCTCAGAAAAGAGGCAGGTGCTGCCGCACGGGAGCGTGGCAACTTGGTTTTCCGGGCTGCCGGGCAGACCGTGGGTCTCATCTTCGGCAGAGGCGGCGTCCTTAGCCCTCTACTGATATTTCAGCTTGCAGATGACATTTCTGTCTCTCTTATTCTCAGATGCCTTAAATTCACTAGGGAATATTTAAAACGGCCTTTTCCTCTTTGTGTCAGGCATGCGGGCCCTGTAACGTCTTTACCCTCTCTGGTTTTCAATGTAAATGCTTTTTCTTCACTTGTCCCTTTCTCTGTAAACGTAGACATTTTTAGCCCTCCAGCAAATTCTAATGAGAAATAATATAATGATCAGTCAAATACGTAAAACATGCATTTCAAAAATCATTTGTTTTTATTTCACAATTTTTATCATACCTGCTAATTTTTATTCACTCTGTCAGGTAAATGGCTCTTTGTTACTATGTTTTCGTTCTTTTACTTTTATAATAAAAGTAAAAAAAAATTCTATTTTTCAATATTTGTTATACTAACAATGCTTTCCTATTACTTTTAAACTAAATTATCCATCTTCACTGTTCTTTCCTGAATATATTATGTATGCCAACTTCAAAGTAAAGTAAAAGTGTTCCAACTTTCCCGCAATGCAGTCATCACAACTAGAAAAACTGAGACATTTTGCCTAATATTACTAAGTATTAATTTTGTTTTAGAGTATGTATAGATATTCCAAATCTATTTTTAATAGCTGGTATGTTGGCACCTGAGGCCAATTAAGTACTGTGTGTTGTACTTGATTATTTCGTGACTTGAGTCTCTTTAACCAGAATATACAGAGCAATTACTTTCTTTCATGTCATAAGTAATCTTTCACCAGTAGTTCTACATTTTCCATATTGAATCTTCAAACTGATTTTCTCAGGATCACATCACAACTCTATATTACAAGGTTACTTTTTCAGTCCACTGAACAGTCATATATTGAATACTGAGTGTGTTTTAGCCATTGTGCACCTATAGAAACAGTCATTCAATAAACCAGGAAAACCCATTTCTGTTTTTCCTCTAAATACTTTTCTCCTCTTTAGAAAGCTACTCATTCAAAGTAGCTTTATATAGAGAGAGCTACTATATATATATATATATATATATATATATATATATATATATAATTTATATAGAGAGAAAGGTTAAGGATTTTTATCAATAAATTATATTTTCTTTTCATCTATAGAATAGTATAGCAATAAATATATAGTAGATACATTAATAAAACAAGTACCTCCCATTACTTTTCCAAAAACTAATCTTTGAATGTGGCTAGAGCATAGACACCTAAGACTATCAAAAGGGGAAGGGTGGCTGCTCGCTTGCGAATTAGATATGGGGCAAATAATGGGAATTTGGAGATTTAGGGCTCAGTCTTGTCCCAGATGAACAACAGTGACACCCGTGAGTCTTATCCAGGTTACCTAGGAAAGGTGGTCTTTGTAGTGAACCATTTTCTGAAATATAAAAGGCTGCTGGGGATTTTTCCATCTTCCCTGAGCACAAGGCTCATGTGAAATCCAATGGTAAACACCTAAAAGTACCCTTACTTCAAGGGATGCCTATGTCTGGAAGAAACAGTGATATTTCCATACAAGTATATGTTTGTGTTGAAAATATGGTGGCTACCAGTAAAAATGATCGCAGGGCTCAGAATAGATAGTAGTACTAAGAAGTCAAGGTTTAGATGGAAAATGTAATTTCTTTAGCGTATTTGTGAGCCCTTGGAAAAAGTCTCATAAATTTCAAATAAAGATAAAAATGAAAAAAAGGAGGAAATTTACAAAGGTGGAGTATTCCTGCATAAATCTTGGAAATAAGAACCAGTAAAAAGTGGGTTATTACTATAAATGTAACTTTATCTTTTCAGAGGTTTGGTATGATCTATGGAAATGTTACTTATAATCACATAGGAAAAACTTATTCCTTATTCAAAGCACTTTGAAGTCAAGGGAAAAAAATCAATCAATCCATCAATCAATCAATAGATTTAAATTTCCATTTTGGCCTTGAGGCACATGGTAAAATTGAGACAATATGATCCATAGATACTAGAATTCCATCATTTTACACCCATGGCATTGATATTGTTATATTTTGTAATACAAGTATTTTCCTTTGATATTAGGTAAAAATATGTGCACTGTAAATGTTGAGATGTCTGAAACATTAAATTTTCCCTAGTCATTTCCACAAATGATTAAATAAACAGTGGCATGTATTATTCCTCTCTTTTTCTTTGAGCTAAAAAAAAACCTCAATAATAGATAACAAGCTTCAACCTAGTTCTAGGGAGATATCACTTTAAGGAAGAGTGAGACACTTAGCTTTCTATTTAAATTAGGCAGAGTCAAGAACCAATGAAGTAAACATTTAAGGCCCACTGTCTCACCATGTACTTTTAGAATTGCAAAACAGGCTCTGTACCTGCCACTTTAGTAATTAAATCTGGTTTCCTGCAGCACTTGAAAATAGCATTAATTTGAAAAATATCCATTCAAATATTACTTGAGCTTTAATTTAATTACTATTATTGTGAAACAGAGAATCTACAGTGAAGGAATATACATCATTTTGTGTGTTGAAAATTAAGTAGTAACTTCAGTGAAGTACTTTCTGTTATTTTTATTAAAATGCCAAGTTTTCAGCTGAGTTCTGAAGTAAATTAAATTGTGCTGTACAAGTGTGCAGAGCTTTAATCTTACTGGTCTCTTCTAAAAAGACATGAATTTTCTAATGAATCAAGACTTAAGTGTTGTGTGGTGGAGTTAAAATGGTTGCCAGTGGTTCCTAATAGTTTCACAGTTGCTTCTGTGAAAAAGTCGTACTTATTTCTTCTCTATGTCCACCAGATAATGTTTCCCAATTTTGTGAATACAGACATGGGGAGGTGTGAGGAAATAGTTTTTAGATTTCATATTTCTCTTCTGGAATGTTTACTTTTAAGTTTTTGCTCCCATTTTAATAATGATTTTGTGATAATTTTATATAAGCCTTTTATCATTTGTATGAGCAAGTACGCATCTTTCATTTTAGTGTCATGGCTGCCTTTGATTTTATGGTTTAATTGGCCCCAAGTAACATTTTAATGATGAAATGTTGAAGAAAAGTGATATGGAAAAGCTATGTACATAACGTATAGGTGCTAATGTAGATGTACTAATTTATATGTGCTAATGAAGTTCAAATTACATGCAGAGAAGACACAAACAAAATTTTGGTAGCACTCTTACCTAGAAGTAAGGGAGAAACTGAGTCCCTTTACTTGTCTTGGGGATGACTAGTGCTGTATAAATCAACAGAGATTTCTGTCACACCCATCACATCTCATTAAAATTGAATTTTGAAATTTACTGCTAAAAGAACATGATCTATTCCCTCAAATTTATGCTGTTAATTTTAATTTTATGTGTTTTAAAATTCACTACATTAACTTGTAAATTCCCTTTGGCCTTATGGCTATAAATCTCAAGAATAACTTGGGGTTTATCACACAATTTATGCTTTTAAGTATCTAATTAATACCATAAAATAATTTAAATGGATTCCAGTATCAGCTACAAGTTTTTTTAACAGGACCCTATACACACTTGAAGCTAGAGAAATTGCTCACTAAATTTCTGATGCTGTAATAGTTGGTTGCTAGATATCTGCTTACTATTTTCAGTTAACATTGTGGTGTTGTAGAAGCATATCTATTTCTATATATGTATATTCTTCATCTTCATATATGATTAAGAGTGGAAAAACTAGCATTAAAGAATAAGCATCTCAGTTCTGTTCAGTGAGGATATAGCACATTCCTCCAAGAGATCAAAACCGTTGGGTTGAAATTTGTGCCTCTAAGAATATATCAAAACCAAAATTAAAAAGAAAAATTGAGAATGGGTTCTCCTCTCTGAACAGGAAAGACAAGTAGAAAAAGTGCATAAAATGACATTGCCTTCATATATAAGATAACCGTATTACTAATTTCTATTAGTCTATTGAAAGGAACAGTGACTGCTCTACCGTTTGATTAATTTTGCATGCATGTATCTTGTAATCTGTGTAGCTACTTTGAGGATAACGAGGTGCACTATAATATTCATTGTTAATTTCCTATCATTGTGTTTTGAAACTCTGTATCTTTTTATTGTTTTTTCTCTCTTTAAAATGAAAAAAGTATTGCCTTCAGTAATTCTTTTGTCTTCCCATGGATTTATTTCTAAGATGCCATTTACGTAACATCAATATTCTCCCCTCTCCTCACTCTAAAGAGAGCTTGTTCTTTCTGAACACAAACCAGTTCCTTGAAGTATTATAGTCAAAGTTATTTCTATAATTTTCTAGCTGGGAGCCATGTCATTTAAGAAATTATTTTTTCCTTCTTTCTAAAGCACTTGCTAAATTTTCTTAAATTTTAGAATTTCAGGATCACTAGTGGGTGGATAATATTCTTAAATTAAGTCTCATGCTTGTACAGATGACATTGTCTCCTTATAAGGGTTTCCTTATACGTGTTACAATGTTTTTCTAAGAATATACCATATAATGAAAACTTTATACGATTGACATCTTGTTACTGTGATTAAAATTGTTGGAAGCCTCAATAAAATGAAAAATAAGTATTCTGTGTATATAAATGCATACAATTCTGCGTATATATATGTCTATGTAAACATGTTTTATGTATATTTTACTCCTGGATTTACCTAGCAAAGATTTCAGATGAATTTTAGGTGTAGATTTATTACATCTTCACTCTATTCAGTCATTTAAAGAGAAGGACTCTTTTCTGCCTTCATCTGAGTTTTAGGTGGTTATGTCCCTCACATTTGATATTTTAAATTTACTCAGTGTATTTGGTGCATGTAATAAACTAAAGTCTATAAAATGGCATAGTATAAGATTTAATGAGTGAACATAACATCAAAACTTCTGAAATTTAAAATCTCTTATTTAATTAAATTCATTATGTAGTGGAAGAATATGTCCTAAAACTTGTAGTTAATTTAGCGCCATGTAAAATTACATTTTTCCTGTGAGTTTAGATTTCCAGGACAATGATAAATAACTAAATAGCAAGCAAATTACCCACAAATTGATACAATTTACTATTTTTAATACTATATTTGTACTAGTATTTGCAAGAATGCAGCACTTATTGTGGGTTTTAATCACTGTGTGGGGGTAAAAACACAAGCACAGTGTGTACATTGCTGTCTGGTTTTTAAGTGGGTATGGATGTCAGTGCACAAAAAAGGACTATATTGAAAATTCTAAGTGTGCGAGGTCATTTTTATTATTGTGTCTCACAAATTGCATTAAAATATTGACTAAAATGAATAAGACTAGAAAATCCAGATATGTTCTTATAATACATTGAGCACTGAGAGCCCTGTCCCTTAAAACATTCTAAGTCATGTGGAAAGCTCTCTACCCTTCAAATATTAAATTATGGAGTTTCTCCTTTCCATTGTTTTAACCCCCAGCCATCTTTCTAGGACGTGTTATACAGTGAAATGTACTTAAGCATGCATGCAAATATTTCCTAACTACATCAGCCACCACTTAGTGAGTACAACGAGTTCCCGATGCATCATCCATCATTTTCTATACTCTTAACGAAGCATTAAAATTTCTAAGTTTTTATTAGAAACTGAATTAATTCCTACTTTGTAACGGCCATTACATTTTATTCTGGACATACAGACTTCACTTTTTAAAATTTTCAGACTTGGAATTATCACTAAGTTAAAAGGTTAATATAGATAGTTCTACCCCAAAACATTTTGTATCTTAAATTTCCCTTCTCTAGTGATATTTTGAAGTTCTCACTTATAACTGATGTTGAAATGAAAGTAGGACATGACGAAGTGCCACAATATTGTTTGCAGAATTTTAGTGCGCCACTATGCTTTTAGGTTGTCCTCTTTTTTCTCCAGAAGTTCCTGTACACAGTTGGACCTTTTCAGACATTTCTACTAAAAAACATATCACAACAGATTTGTTCCAGAAAAGTTGAAAATTCAGCTGTGTTCTATTAAGTCACATATGAAAGAGATTCACAAAAATATATAGCAACACTGCTTTCTCATAAAGGTACTTGTGTTGTGGAGAATAATTATTTGTCATTAAAGTGTATTCTCTTGTTAACTATTATATGGGTTTTATGATTTAAATTATTAGCAATAGAGCATATATTGTAAATATTCTGGTTTAAATTTTAATAGAATAATATCAATAGATATTACCCATGTTAAATTAAATAAAAGCTCTTAAGTCCTTCGCAGTGTTAAGATTGTTAGAGTTCCCAAAGTAGGGTAGTCATGGGACTGTACATGAGCACGTTTGTGACATTTATTTTATGTCCCATATTGCTAATTCTGCTTTCTATAGTTAATCTTTATATAAGATGTAAAGAGGTTATTTTCACATAACTGGCTGTAGAGAAATACTTAGAGATTCATTTGTTATTATGGAATAGGTAGTGGAATGAATAGAAACTAAAACTGAGATAACCAGTATTATTCTGGGCCAGAGAGAGAAAATAAATATGTTTCTAAGGTCCAAGCACTTCATATTTTAGCATGGAAAGCATTTGTCCTTGTTAGAACACATTAACTCCTTCCTACTTAGTGCTTTGATTTGGTTTTCATAAATTAGGTCTCAGATAAAGAGGCAAGGATTTCCATCCTCTTTCTTTTCTTTGTTTGTTTATTATTGTTCCTTAACTCAAGCTTGTCTTGAACTTATTACATATCTTAGGTTGACAATTCTGCTTCAGCCTCCTGAGGGCTGAGATTACATGAGCGTGCACCACCATCCCTCTACAGGCTTTCTCAAATTTGTTGGCTTCTTGTATTTCATTTTACTCATATATTCCTTGTCCATTTCTCCCCATGACTACCTAATATTACTTTTTTTCTACTTCTTTCTATTTTTTCATAAGAAGTTATAGTTATGGGAATAATCTCTAAGACTCCAAGTAATAAAATCCCATAAAATACATTAGGACTCCAGATATAGTGATGGAAAAACCTCTGTTCATTTATAAAAATATTCTTCCAAAAATTATATAAACATTTGCTTTAATAGCTTTAATATAATTTGTCATGAGACTTTTGGAAGTTTTGATCAAAAATAAAAATGTTCTTATATCTATAGTATAAAGTCATATGTAATGTGTAAATGGTAGGTTTAATCGGTTACCTTAAAAATGGCATTTCTATTCCTTAGAGATAAAATTATTGGTTTTAGAATGTGATAAATGGGCATATTTTGAAAAAGTTAAGTGTCTTCGTAGTTACATAATAAAACCTTTCAAGAAGGGTTAATTTATGTCTTAGTTGCATTATATAGAAGTTATTGGGAAGGCTAAGCAGTCACCGTGTGCCCCGGTTCAGCAAGCACAGAGGAAAATCTGTTTACTCACACATCTTTTGCCCAAAAGTTACATAATAGATAAGAAGACACTTAAAGCAAGGCTCTGCAAAAATGCCTGTGGCTGTCACACATGGTTGTCGCTCGTGTTGTTGAGTTCATAGGTCTATTATTTTGCAGCACAGATGTTGCTAACCTATTCTGTTCAATTAAATAGCTGTGTAATAAGGAAAATCCATAAAATAATTATGCACTTAAATATTCCTAATAAATATTCATGATACAAAGTATCTAAAGCTCTACTATAGTCAAGTTGTTAAATGTGAAATTAGCTACAAAACTTTGGATATTACCTTTGTTTGCTATTAAAAATTCACCATAATATGGAAAAGATTATAGAAGCTACAAAGCACATAATAATTTTTAAAGTTCTTGTAAGCAGCCTCCACTGAAGGTTGCTCTCTTTGTAAGTAGTAATGGTTACTGTAAAATACATTTCATGTTACAGACTGGCCGTGGGTAGACCTAAGCATGCTTACTCTCTCACTGGGAGGGAGGTTAGGAGGCTGGACAGCCCAAAACGCTGGAAAGATTAGTTGAGCCGACAAGGCCAAGAGTCCACTGTGTTCATCCGTCTCCTCTGGTTAGAGGATAAGACTGAACTTAGCACTGGACTGGAGAGCTCTATGGATTTAGATGTCTGTCTTAGTTACTTTCTTGTCACTGAGACACAATACCCAACCCTCACAATGTAAAGGACGAGAGGTTTATTTTTGGCTCGTTGCTTGCACGGGTTTTATTTGGTAGTCAGCTGGCTCCGTGCAGGGCCGCGTGGCAATGGCGGAGGAGCTTGCCTTTGGCTCGGCAGCAGGACCAAACAGAGGGATCAAGGGAGCTGAGGAAGAGGTAGACCTTCCTGGCCACGCCCTCAGGGACCAAGCTCTGGCCAGGGTTCAGCTCCCAAATTACATTAAACTCGGCAGGGGGCTACTCCAGCGACGAATGCTATAGACCCCATGATCCAATCACCTCTGCAAAGCCCCACCTGAGTGCTTGAGGCTTTAGCGGAACATGTAGATACAAGCTATAACAGTATCTTAGTTATTGCTTAAAAATTAACTATTACCAATGATAACAATTTTAGTGTTTCTGAAAAAAGAATATACATTATAATAAATATATATAATAGAGTATGTTAACAATGTACATAATATGTAAAATATAGTTACATATTATATAAAAGAATGACTAGGCAGAAGAGAAAGCAAATTTCAAACACCCAACAATGTATGCAGGTTGATAGAAGCAAGCTAGGACAGAGAAGGAGGGAAATTTAAATAGTAGAACTTCATATCTGAATGAAGAGAGAGCAAGAAAGACTTTTTTCTCAAATATATATTGCTTGGACTAATATACAGAAATATGATATATTTAACTTGCTTATATATGTAGAATGAACTTTGTTTTGTAAACTATGGACTCTGTGTTTGGAGGAGTTAAAGACTTTTACTTTCATTGCTTGAACTCGCATGTGTAGACCCTGGGTCTCTGCATTTTCTAATTTCAGATATGACCACTGTGCTAATGAAAGTAGTCTGCATGGTGCAACAAAGAGGCCTAAAAATTGCAATGAACCGTACCTGTGGAATACTTGTTCTGTTTCTTAATCATTATAAATACTTGCTGAATCACAAATCTGTGTAGACTTCCATGTCTTTCTAGATAGTCATATATTTGTATATGTAATATCCTTTTTGATATATGTATTTTGATATATATTTATATATAATGTATTTCTTTGCTGCCAGTACTTATATCTGTGACACATTAATGATATTAATTATTCATGGAGGAAATTGTTTCTTAATATCTTGGTGGCACATACTGGAAATAGTCATCAGCACAATTGATGTGCTCTTCACTGCCAGAATTTACTGTGTAGAAAGGAATGATACACAAATAAGGGAAATTTATGTTCTTTTTTTCATGTGCAGAAGTTGGCTAGGGGAGTGCAGAGCCGAATCACTTTTGATGTATAAAAAGACATTACATTATAAAAGAATAATTACAAAGGAGACCTGAGAGTGAGGAAGATCAACAATTTTCAGGAACTGAAAGAAATCCATCATGTGTAGAGTAGTGAGACAGAAGGAAGCGACATAATTTCAACTGGAGAAGCAGGGAGAGCAAGACCAGTGCAGCTCTTTCAGAGTCATGCTAATGGAAAAAGCATGAAATGGAAATAGTCACCAATGGAAATTGGGCTTGGAGTGACTGCAGCATTTTAAAGAGAAAAGCCAAGGTGGTTTCTGAATTTTTTCCCCTTTGACCCTGAAAGACAGTGCTACAGTTGCTCAGCCTGAGGAGGCCAGGAGGTAGCAAAGTTTTGAGGGGCAAAACAGGAGGACGCTTCTGACACATTCAGTTTGAAGGGCTTGTTATCCATCTAAGTGGGTGGTGTCAGACATTTCAATATAAATATCTCTAAAAAAGTTGAAGTCATAACATAAGGCACCTATTAGAAACAAAAAAATTGGAAATTTCAGCAATTACTACCTCAAGTGTAAAGTTAGGATCAGGTCAGTGCAACAAATTGATGTAGAAAGGGCACTATATTGTGAGATATTTACAAACATGTGACAGTTTATTCTCTGGCCTTCCCCAGTCTCAAACCTCACCAGAGAGGAAAGTTTAACTGGTAGAATTTCATCCCAAAGTATTTGTATACTTTTCTACAGGGCCTTAAGCACAGGTCTTTGAAATTTATGCTTATATAACTAGTATAATATTCTATATATTGGACTAAAATATATTTTGGTCACTAAAGGGGATGATGAAGTCCACCTTCATACTTTCTGTAATTCTTTTTTTGTTGGTACTGGGAGTCCAGCTCACAACCTCATGCTTTCTAGGGAGGTGCTACACTGCTGAGCAATATCCCAGCCCTCTTTCTACAATTTTGTAGGATTACTTTCAGAAATATATAATATTTGTAGTAGTTTACGGAGCCACACTGTTACTTATGTGGCTGGAATTGTTAATACTTAGCTATACCTGGAATGAGGGCTTAGTTGAGAACAAAAGAAGTTCAATGGATAACAAAAAAAGAATTAATTTAAATATTACACACAATGCTACCTAACATTTCTTTATTTTTTAATGTGTATATGAGTTGATTATATTCTCCCACTGACTCCTGGTTCCTATCATATAATAGCAAGCACATCTTACCACTCTAATGGGTGGAATTCCACTGTTTGAAGGTGTGAGTTTTAATATAGTAAGACTTCCAAATCCAAAGCTGCTACTTCCTTTGGCAGAGGGTTTATTTATTTTTTATTTATTTTTATTTATTTATTTTTTGCAGAGGATTTAGACAATATAATCTGCTTAAAAGTGAAAGAAAACATTGTTTCTGGGAAATTGATTGAAAGGTGCTATGTGCAACTCTAAGTTAAAGCTTCCTAGAGATGCTTCCCAAATAAGACAGTTATTACTCAAAACTCACCTTATGTGCAACTCTTTAACCTCTGAAAAAGATGCCACGCCTCTCTGCAAGTAAGGACAGGAAAACCTTTCTGGGTAAATACTAAATATCTTAGTATTGTTTTTTAGAACTGGAAATTCAATCTGTAAGGGTTTACAATTTATAACAATTTTCATAGTACTACCAAATTGTCCTCTGGAGGCTAGCAATGTTTACAAGGCTTTTACCATCTTACAAACTGTTCTAGTTTCTCTAGGTGTCTCCCCAAAGTCTCATGTGGTCTTGGGGAGGGGCGTTTCAGACATGGCTGCATCTACAGTGTGTGATGCTGGGATTAAGGATGTGATGGTAGGATTGAGGACACCCCACCCTGGGTATGAGTGCTACGTACCGGAAGGCCGGGGGACCGGATGGAATTTAAGAGGCAGATGGGAGCTGCTGCTGCTGCTCTTCTTTGCTGCTTTGCTGCCCTCTAGCCACTGTGAACCGTTTCTCCTCTGGGGTGCCCTCTACACCGTCACCCTGCTCTGGAACTGGCTATGAACTGAAACCTCCACCATCTGTAAGCTGAAACAGACCTCCCTTAACATTGGGCGTTGGCTGTTCTGTTTCAGAAATGAGAAAAGTTGCTAAGCCTGAGCATTTCCTTTTCTAAACCCCCCCTGATTACGTGGCTGAAATCACACTTTAAAGTTTTGCCAGGATAATCATCACTGTTTTACTTTTCCTTACTTTGCTGAGTACTGAGCTTGAGCTCCTTCTATGTGTTCTTCCAGTTCCATCATTAAAGTTCCTGCTTGTGCCTCTGCTTCTTAAATTTTGTTTTGATTTTCTTGGAAAAGTTTTATACACATACTAATTATTGTTAATGTTCTAAACCAAGTCTATATTTATGTATATTTTGTTTATGATTTCATTTTGTGTATTTACTATAGGCAAATTCTAACTTTTCCTTGATTTTGCATTCTGTTTTGCCAAGAAATATCTTATAAGATTGGGAGCCTTCCAATATTTTGTATAAACTAGAAAATCTTTCAAAAGAATGACAATGTGGGGATGCAACTCAGTTGTGGAGCCTTTTCACAGTGTGCACCAGGCCTTGAGCTCAGTTTCCAGCACTGCAGAAATAAACATGTGAACAAAATGAATTGAAATTGGTGCCCTTAACCACTGTTCTGGGGTGGGAGATTCAGCCAATCTTCCTTCTGAGCTTCGAATCCTTCAGGCCCTGTCCTTATCCAGAATTGTTCTTCTTTTTTCTCCTTTTCTTTTTCTTTCTTTTTGTGTTTTTTGTACTGTCATAATTCGCTCAACATTGGGGTCTTTTCTTTTTCCCTTTCCCAGTTAGAGGGATGTGCTACATAATTTCCTTGTGATTGTAGAGTTTTCCAGTCCAGAGGGACACTTCACATATTTTACAATTTTCACTCCAACTATTCCGCTTCCCAGTGAATTAGAATTTAACTGCGAACATTTTTTTAAAAGTGTTCATTATTCTTCCTCTTCTGTGCTTCTAGAAACATGATTAGGTGATGTACAATAGGGGAAGGACAGTATTTAAGCAGATTTAACAATGAGGCAAACTGCCAGAGTGAGTTCTCACTATGGTACTAATTAGGATTTTAAATCCCAAATTCTATCATAGCCCTATAACATGGTGTCTGTCCCCACTAAGGTGCTAGTATGTCCAATCTCCTTAGTTGGTTGTGATGTTCAACTGATGTTATATTTTTAATGTTCTTAAAATAGCACTTTCTGCTGAACTTGGCAGCTCAAGACTAATCCTAACACTCCAGGTGGCTAAAGCAAGAAGATAGCAAGTTTGAGCCCAGCCTGGGCAATTTAGCAATTTAGACCCAATATTAAAAGAAGTAAAATGAACTTAAAGGGATTGCAGTGTAGCCCAGTTTAAATGCCAGCTCTGAAACAGCAACAACAACAACAAAAGAATTAAAATAGTACTTTCATTCACATTAAGTGCTGAAATGTTAATAATATTGCTAGTATTATTTATAGGAGTGCACAATACCTAGTGAGGATGTGTCATTGCCGACATGGCGTATGTTTGACAAATACAAGTCGTAGGTCTCAAACACCTTTCTGGAAATGTATAAATATTATTTTCAAACATTTACTTGCATTTTCATAGTTTAGCTTTTCATTTGAAGTATAGCATGCATCAATAAAAATGTGGGCAGAATTCAAATGATCAATTTATTATCATGAGGGCACTATCTATGCGACTGCATGTCAAAAATTAAAATGTTGCCACCATTCTAGAAACTTCCTTATCCTTTTCCTCTGATTACTAGTTATTCCTTAATATTTCTACAGGTTAGAAAATTTCATTATAGATGTTTTCAAAATTGTTATGTTTCTTCATAGTTACTACATTTAACTAAAGAGTATCTTATAAAACATCTTTTGGACATTTTTATGCATAAAATTTTAAGCAGCACCTGAATAGGTTTTGGGAAGTAAAATGACGTGCTGCAAATTTTGCTTCCAGGAAATCATGTGTACACTGCAAAGGGCAGTAGGCTTGCAATAGAGAACTGCCTTAGACAACTTTACTGACAACAGGTTAAGGTGGTTCTGGGTCTCTGAGTTAGTTCCTGTGAGAGCTCCATTGCAAAGAGAAAAACACCACCTCCTCCCCTCTGCTTCTTATAATCCCTCCTGCAGGTGCTCCTGCACCACACTAGATGATTCAGCCAATGGACCCTTGCCAGTGCTGGTACTGAGAAGTTTCGATGTTCCGCTGAGAAAACTGACTAGAATAAGCTTATTTTCTTTATGTGTATCTAGCATCGGCCACTTTATCATAGTAACAACAATGGACTACAGCATTGCAACAGAAAAAATGAGGAGTAATTTTAGATTTCTTCTTCATTAGGGCACGCTTATTATATCTTTTCAATAACACTTCGGTTTGCTCTCTGTGCCCCTCCCTGTGCTTGTGCCCAGGGAAGGCCCACCCTAGGTCTTTTCTGGATGAGGGGATCCTCCACTCTGTCACTATTTTCTCTGTCACCTCTTGGCAATTTTACATTTATGTGCTAGCCTGTGGCAACCCCTGCAAGTGAACTCCTGCTTAATTTTTGAGATAAAGCTTAAAAAACTGTCAAAGTTTCCCTTTTTTCTTGTTTCAGGCCTGCAGCACAGAGGGGTTATAGTGCAGAGTAGGTATAGATTTCCTCTGCTCTCACGACAACAGCAAGGGGCCCCAGCAGAGGAGAAGACGTACTTACTTTATGCAATGTGAACCACACTCATTTTCTGTCTGCTATAAAGTGGTAATAATTGTGGACAGCTCTAAATCAGAAAACTAAAAGTCCTTTTGTTGATACGCAAGTCCTCCACACACAGCTCTACTCTGTAATGCCCTTGTACAAACCATTAAGAGTATATATCCTTTAGCCCAAGAAATAATTTTGATTTTATACAGCTGACTTACATGATAGCATTTTTATAAGAAAGCATGATATAGGAGAAAGGAAGGAAAGGAAAAAAGGGAAGGAGGGTGGTGAGGGAAGAAAGGAAGGGAGAGGAGAAAGTGAACCATTGGATGAATGAATGAATGAATGAATGACTAAATAACTTCTTTAGGGCAATTGCAGCCCTGCATCAGATTTTAGGACTCTAGGCAGTTTCATAAACCACATAACTATAAGCAGAAAGCCAACATCTATGATCTCATTGTGTCACTTGCATTTCTCTGAGATGTCTTCCTGACATCAGTGCCTTGGAATAAACCTCCCTGTACTCTTTTCTTAAGTAATTGTTACTTGTCCATCTGCTACCAAAACAAGTTTTATTTCTTCCTTGAGCACACATCCTTGGTTCCATTGAGTTGGTTTAACATCACCTTCATAGGCATTATGACATCATTCTCTTTACATAGTGTTTCTGTTTTCAGATGAACTATAGAACCATAAAACCAAATTACTTCTCAACTCAAGAATATTACTCTTAGGTATCTACTCAAGAGGAATGAAAATAGATATCCACACAAACACGTTATTCAAAAAATTCAGAGAATGAAAACAATCTTATTGTCCATCAAATGTTGAAGGGATAAATACATGTGGCATTCTCAGCCAACAGACTACTACTTAGCTTAGCAAAACAACACAAACTGAATAAATACTTCCAGAGGGTTGAACCTTAGACCATATGTACACTCAAAAATGCTAAATACAGGAAAACACCTAAAAGGTGCATGAAAGGAAACTAGTGGAGACAGAAAGTACGTTGTAATTAGCTTGAATGGAGGAGAGTGAGAGTCACAGAAAAATTTTTAAGGGACTTTAGTGGAGTAACAGAAACATTCTAAGACTGATCGAAGGTGAAGATGGCTTCAGAACTTGGTAAATTTACTAAATATCATTGAACTAGACATTTAACATGGGTCAATTAAATAATGTATATATCATGTCTCAAGTTATAAAGTTTTTGTTGATTTAGCTACTAGCACAAGATCTAGTACAAACACAATTTTTATTTCTACAGCTGTACCAATGCTCAGCACTTTTCTCAGGTTTTGTTGTTTTTCAGTTATCACTTCTAAACTTAAAGTAAAAATATATAAGCCTTACCCCCAAACTGTGAGATACTGCAGTTGATTCCATGCCCTGTATGATTCTGATACAGTTCCATGGAGATGCAGTATTTTATTAAGTGCTCATTCTGCCTTTTTAATTTTCCTACAGTCTGTTCTACTGAAAATTACTTTTTGAGATGACTCCAGAAATAAATTTTGTGTGTTGAATTAAATTTGAAAAACTTCATGACCTCTCATAAAAGATTCACGACACAGACTCACTCTCTTATATATATTTTGGGAAACTTAACATACCTTTAAATATGTGTTAAATTAGCTATTGTTATGGTGGTGGTGAATTTTTTATAAAGCCTAAATTGTGGCTTTAAATAAACATATGTTGCTTACTCATGGATCTGGGGATCAAATCTGTCCTTGCTTATTAGACATCATTCTTTCTAGGATTTGTGCAAAGTGGACGAATCTGCCTGTTGTAGGCTTTTTATGATGAATGACAGGATCAAAACACCACGTGAAACCATGCAAACACACACAGAACCAATGTTTCATTGTGATGTGTGTTATTCTCATGAATTGTAACTCCGTGCTGACAGTCTGAAGAGATTTATCTGCACTTAAGTCATGGGTGGCAAGGAAGGGAAGAGAAGATAGACGGCATTGGAAATCACAGTTTTCTAAACTGCTGTGTAGATCTCATCCCTTCTAAATTTATAATTTCAGATTCGTGGGAAGTATTTCAGGGAATAACGATAAAACGAAGTTGTAACTATAAACAGTGGCTGTATTTTGAAGCCACCTAGAACTTAAAAACAATGTTGCTCTCCATGCTCCACCCAGATGAGTTGTAGGAGCATCACCCTGGGGTTTGCATTTAACAATTCCCTCAATTTAATCCACATATGCATATGAAAAGGCTGAGACCTACTGCAGTGCGGAACAAGAATATGGCAGAAAATACGTGATATTCTTCACTCAAACATTTCAAACTTGAATTCAGTATTTATTTTTATGTCACTAAGCTTTAGTCCAGTTTCCTTTAAGTATAATAGAATTTAATCTTTTATTTACATAAAGACTAGTGATGACTCATGTTTAGATACTGAGCTTTTTATAGCCTAACCAAAATTTTAAATTCCGTACTCCTTCAGATGCATCTGTAGACAAGAAGTGGTTGTAAATGACCGTATAATGTTTAGTTCGATCTTTCTCTGACATTGTGCTTGCTGGGCACTGCACCCAAAGCTCAGTGCACTCTGGGCAGATGCTGCACCGATGTGCTGCATCCCACCTCTAGTGTATTCTTACTTGGAGGAAATATATTTTCAGTCCCAGTAAAGTGTGATTAGGTATTATGTCTCCCAGGAGAAGCAGAAAGCATAATATGAGTTTAGCAATATATATATTGCTAAATTTATATACATATTTCATAGTTCTCAAAATGAGCAGAGAAGAATTGCCACAGTGTTTAAGAAATGCCAGAACATATTAAATTTTTCTGGTCTGAACCATTTTTGTTACCCTATTTGAGAACTCACATGCATACCATAAAATAAGCATGTATTACTGGCTTAATTTAGGCATCTTGCTTTAAAAATTAGTTTTCAAATACTTTGAGTATAGGTATTATCTAATAACCTGCATTTAGTGAGTTAGAAATAGCCAATTGATATCACTTTATTCATATTTATGATTTCAAGTTCTTCTTTACTAATATCAAACATGACAATTTAGAGTGTAGTGTAAGAATGAAATGAAATCTAAGTCACATAAAAGCGTGCTGGCAGTAAAAAGACAATCAATGCAAAAGAAGAGCTTTGTACATAAAGCAGGATAAAATCAATAGCAGTGCATTATACTATACAATTGTAGATGATTATAAGAAAATCCACTTCAGTTGTGTGGTGGTACTAAAGACATAAAACAAATACCTACTACAAATAGGCTTCTGACAAAGGATAAAGGTGGTCTGAACATTACCGGCAAAGTGTAAAAGACAAGCGACAAAAGAATATAGCCATTCTAAAACTTTCTGGAACATTTAAGAAAAAAATTATTAAAATAATTTTGCTCTTAGGCCACTAAAGAATAAAAACGTACAAAGAATAAAAACATATCTGGGCCTTAAAAGACATATTCACAGGATAAAAGTAAAAATTACCTATTCACTATTACTAAAATAAAGAATGAATGTGACTTTTCCAGGTATATATTACTGAACTAAAAATTCACCATAAAACTCATGGTTTAAAGCAGAAGTGTTTTGCTGCTCTCTCCATGTTTATGAGCACTGATAAGTATCAGTTTAGTGGTTGCTGACCAAAGACTTTGATTTGGTTCAAACCACGTGATAGCCAGGCTGATATGATTTCAAAGGCTTTGTCTCTCACATGTTTCTGAGATTTGAGCTTCACCCCATTTTGATCCAGTTCCAAAGCCAGGCATCCCAAGAAGGCATCCCATAGGTTCTTTAGGACCTATGTTTAGAATGCTTTTGATATAAATTCCACTCAGAGATTCAACAGGAGGACATATGAAGCTCATGTTTTAAGTGTGACCAGAGTAAATGTGGTATTTTGAAAGCATGAAGGATGGAAGATTTTCTTGCTATTATTTTAGAAGTGAATTTGCTAAGTGATTTTAAATTTCATTTTTATTTTCCCTTGTGGACATTAAAATATTTATCTAGACTTAAGTAATCTATATATTATCTTACCACAAACAATTCTCATATGACATCTGCAGTTTTGAATATTCAGAGGATGTGAATTGGAGGTATTCTAAGAGTTTACCTAGCTGTGCAAGGTATGAGAGGGGATCTGTGTCTCACATACCAACTTCCATTACCTTCCCACTCACTCATTACAAGGCAGACCTGGCCTTTTATTTCTCTAAGTTCCGAGCTGATCATCTTCTGGAGCTCTCTTTGTAGATTGGCTTGTTTGTCTCCTGGATCTTCGCATAACTGTACCTTAGTCAGGCGGGAGTCCCATAGTAAAATACCATGGACTGAGTGGCTAAAACAACAGACTTGTTCTGCCAGCTGGAATTTCAAGGTCAGATTATCAACATGGTGAGTCTCTGGTGAGACCTTTCTTCCTGGCTGCCTTCTCGCTGGGTCTTCACATAGAGGAAAGAGAAGAGAAGCAGAAGAATCCTCTGGTGGATCATTTGATGGGGACATCAAGTGGATTCAGAAGGCTCTAACCTTATGACTCGACTTAAACCTAGTTACATTCCAGAATCTCAATTTCCAAGTACTATTGTACTTGGAGTTAGGGTTTCAACAAAATTCAATGAGATTTGGAGGATGACACATCTCTATCCACAGCAAGTAGCTCATCACATTTCAGTTCTCAGTCCATGTATTCATCTTTCTCTGGCCATCCTATGTACAGTAGCTCCATCTGTCTGTAGATGGAACTTTATTTAACCAAATTACCCCATTGCCTTCATTATATCCACTACTACAACACCTCTGGTTTATATTAGATTCCAATCCTAGTGAGGTTAGTTTGTGTGGTCATTTTAGAACAACGCCCAAAAGGTGTGGTGTACATAGAGCTAATCCCAGCACTCTAGGCTGAGGCTGCAGGATAATAAGTTCAAACCAATGCTGGGCCAACAGTGTGACGCAGTCTCAAGAATGAAAATGAAATAGAACCTTGCCTATTACAGGGAAGATTTCAGGAAATGGTACCTGGATGTAGGAATGAATCAGTGACAGGACTACATGGACCCATAGTCTGGCAGTTTTGACTTTGGGGACGTCATACTCTTCTTTTACATGCTCATAAATCAGATCACCTGCACTTTTTTGCATTCCTCATTTTCTGTTGTTCTCAGGCCACATGAAAAATAATTAATCTATATGATAGATTGTACTTGAAATATTTGAATACAGATACCCTATCTCACTTATATTTTTGCTTTAGAGGTTGTGTTGCTTCTTTCAAACACACAGTATAATTAGATTTCTAATTATATTTTCACCATTGACATGCATTTCTATAAGTTTTCAGCTCTTCCTCCCATGTTCTGCTGGGAGAAATTGTGTCTCCCCATAGAATATAATACACTAAACAATGCCTCAGCAGCTGAGGGATACTAGGCCATCATTTCCATTGTTATTGGCTCTGTATTTTCATTGATGAGAAATAAAATATTTTGAATTTTCTAAACGGATATGATTCACACACAATCAAATGATATTTTCATCTTTAATTGTGCAATTTTTGCCAAAACTAAAATCAAAGGCTAGAATTTTGCTAAGTATCAAGTATCAAAAATTTTAGGGCATTCTGAGGCTGACATTTAGGAACCAAGAAAACAAGGAGTTATTCTAAATAGGGTAAGATTCCAAAATAAATCCAGAAGATTGACACAAAATGAGATCATGCTGTTTTTACATCTGAGATCAAAAGAAGCTTCCAAATAATTCATAAGAATTCTGATTTAATGCCATATGGCTGGCATTCTTTCAATAACCAGCTTGAACTTCCTATTTAAGAATTGTTCAGATGTTTAAGAAAGGGAATGAAAATAATAAAACCTAGAATTGATTAATAACAGACAGAATTAATTAAATAATCAACAATTGCTTTCCTTTTTTTTGGTTAGGTTAAGATTCTTTTCCTCATATGTTGTATGCAAATTTAGACTCTAATTTCTACAATCGCTACATGTTTGTTCCAAACATCAGCAGAGCAATCAAGCTTACTAAATTCAAACCAAAAATTCACCCCTCAGTACTTTATTGGTTCAAGAAATTTACTTAGGATTTTCATGCCTCAGTTTCCTTATCTGTAAACTAAGAGAAGTAATACAATCAAATCAGAGGTACAGGTAAATATACAAAATGTTGCGTGTAGGACTCAATGATTATAAAAATGCTTGCATAAAGGGGTTATTGATAGGTTATTATGACAGAATAGGACATTTCATTTTATTTGAAGGCATTAAAAGACATGCAATCCAGTGGATTCTTCATGGGCTAACATACCCACAATCTAGCACGAGATACGTTGGTACTTTTGCTCTAATCAGAGTTTTTTTTTCTTGGGAGCATGTGGAGCCCCACCTTCTCTATGATCTCCGTTCCTCTTACACCTCAGCCTCCTAACCTCATGAGCACACCCTGGCCCTTCCAGCTGGTTTCTCCAGACTGTCAGGGTATCACTGAGGCCATGTGCAGAATTCCGGACTTCAGGCGCCATTCCTCTATCTGCTAATTCAGAAGTAGCATTTCAATAAGATCTCACTTTTATTTATGTGCTTAACATTATACAAGAAATTCTGTTTACATCTATTAAGAAGCTGTCACTCCCCACAAATGACCAGTCCATGTGGGATATCTGGAATATCACCTTACACCCTGGGAGTTGTAGAGTCTACTAGCAAATTCAGATACACAGGTTTAGATGCAAATGCCAGTGGTGAAATCTAAGATGAATGAGAGGAGTAGAATTCCCAGTGCAGTGAATAGAGACACTGCACTAAGATGCTGGTAAGAGACAGGTAAGCAGTTTGTATTGGACAAATGTGACTTAGAGATAATTTGAAAACTGTTCAGTCTCTTCAGTGCCATTGTACCATGTTTTTTATTGTGAGTGTCAGATAGGTAGATGAGCCAGACCAAGTTTCTTTTCTGCACCTTGGGATAACAATGCTGTATAAAATCCTAATCTTTCCCTTGTATACTGTCTTGATCACTTGCAGTCATGTATCTTACAACAGAATAATATCTGCTTTTTATTTCTTCTGAGAGCTGGAATTAAGCCATAGTGAAATTAAAAACAAAAGCTACAACGATGTTCATTACCACAGATATTATTTTTTCATTCATGAAAAGGGCCAAAACTGTAGTTTATCCAATATTATGAGTATGATAAGGTCTATTACTTTTTGGAAACAGAAATGTGGTACCTACCTTGTGCTAGACTTTAACTTATGTGTTCTCATTCAGATATTAGATTAAGGAATAAAGATACGACTAATGGAAGAGTGCTTGGGAATGAAAGGTGACTACATCAAGTTGACCACAGATCTGGAAACGAGATTTGAATTTTATGCAGTTAAGTGGCAAATAGAGGAAAAAGACTTCTTGACAAAAATTGATTTGATTAATTTTTCATGGCAGATAAGCACTTTTTTCAAAATGAAAATGAAAGTATCTTGACGAGAGCCACCAAATAAACTCTAAACATGCTTAAGTCAGCTGAAAAATAAAAGAGAAAATACCAAGGAATATGCCAATGCTCTTCTTCTCAGCAAAAATGACACCAGAACAATAGAGTAACAGAACTATGAGAAGCGCTCAGGAGAACCTTCATGGATACCTCTCCCAAGTTGTGTGCATATGTGTGTGAGAGGGAATTGTGTAAATCAAAGCATTTCATCTAATTTTGAAGAGCATTATTGGTGCTTACAATTATGGAAACCCTACTAATGACACTCTGTGAAAACTTTAATATAGACTTTCCCCTGAGCCATGTATAGTCAGAGAAGAACAGATATCTCTGAGAAACATCAGAGTTTGCTGCATGGATGCTCTTCCATGATTCTCTGAGAAGCTTTTGTATAATGGAGTAGGGGTGGCAGGCATTGTAGAGGAGACTGAAGATATTTTTAAGGAGAGAAATGGTAAAATTAGAATCTGTTTTATGTAATAATGATGATAATGGCAATAACATAAAATGTTTTTGTGTCCCAAGAATATATCATATATTTATGTACATTACATTGTACAAGTAGAGAGCCAGAGAGAGACTCAATCTTAAAGAAAAACACTGTGAATTAATAGCTACAAATATTCTCATCTCAGAGACAAGGTATATGTACTTTCCCCCCATTATACAAAGTAGATCTTTGTACACAGTATGTGTGACATCTTTATTGTTAAAAACAAACAAGGAAAATTTCAACACAGTGATAAGTTTTATTATAGTCAGAACCCTGGGCCCCTTTGCAGTGCTTTGCATGAGTGAAAGGAAATTACCAGTGGAAATGAGCTTCTTTATAATTTTTACCCGGAATTTCACTATTGTCTGACTTCAGCTCTCAGTAGAGGGAAACAGCAGACAACCCTGCAGGATGAGATAAATGACCTCCGGTGATCCAGACAGCAGTGCAAAAGGAGCCATCAGGACTTTCAGCCATGATCACCACAAAGACCATCAAAGGACCTTGGCTGGGCTAACATGGTCATTTGATCCTCATTACAAAAAGGTGGTATATAGCATTGCCCCTTCTGTTTTTGAATACTGCAGTCACACTTGTGCAACCTGAATTGTTTCTTCTTCGTGTCTTGGACAAAGGGCCCAGGCTGGTATCTTTCTTCAGGGTAGCGGGAATTTTACTCATTTTTCTGTTTTTCTTGATATATTACTTTCCTTGATTATTCTCTTAGTGAATACATCCTCCAATAATTGACTTAAAATTATACCTTTACAGTAAAATGTACCAAGCTCTTTAATGCCTGAATGTATTCTTATTCTATTCTATTACTTGATGTTCTCAGTATAAAATTCTTTGGTTGGAAATTATTTCCATCAGAATATTTTAGATATTATTCTTTTGCTGCTTTGCTTCTACTGATGTTATTGGGAAATCTCAAGTTTTTCCGACATCTTGTTCTTCGTACATGACCTTTACTATTTTTCCTAAATGTTTCTTGTATCTTCTCATTGTACATATTACTTAAATACTCTACATACCTGTTTTTAGTGAACGTAACTTGTTATGGGTTTATTTTAATAAATTACAGTAAGCACTTGATGATCACTTTTAATCTGAAAAGGTGCATTTCTTTGCTTCTGGAAATTTATTTATAATTATACTTCTGTACAGATGATTCTTAAATCTGATGTCACCATTTAATTTTGTTTCACATCTCTTTAACTCAATTTTTTAAGTATTTTAGACTTATTTTTAATGTTTATATTGAGCTTTCTTTTTATATTCTTTTGTAAATGCCAAAAGATTTTTTTAATTATTAAAAGTTTTTATCTTATGATAACAGTGGGACAAGACAGTTTCTTATAATTTGAGAGCATTTAAAGTAATTTGTAATGCCTACATAATTTTTTTGATGAACTGGCTTCTGTGCAGGGTTTTTGGTACTTTTTATTTCAGGTTGGGGCATTCTTCATATACCTAATGATCTTTATTTTTTTATTTATTTTTTTGCAGTACTGGGGATCAAACTCAGGACCTTGTGCTTGCCAGGAAAACTCTTATTACACTGAGCTATATCCCCGGCCCCTGATTTTTATTATTATTATTATTTTTTTTTTTTTTTTTTTTTGCGGTACTGGAGATCGAACTCAGGACCCTGCGCTTGCTAGGCAAGCGCTTATTCCACTGAGCTATATCCCCAGCCCCTGATTTTTATTATTGACTCATGTATAAACAGGTATACCCTGACATTAAGTTCTGAACACAGAGTTGAGTATGGTGACTTCCCAATTCAGGGTAGTCTGAACTGAATGCGGTGACTATTGGGTAATTTCTCATTAAGTTCTGAACACAGAGTTGAGTATGGCGACTTCTCAATTCAGGGTAGTCTGAACTGAATGCGGTGACTATTGGGTAATTTCTCTTTAAGTTCTGAACACAGAGTTGAGTATGATGACTTCTCAATTCAGGGTAGTCTGAACTGAATGCGGTGACTATTGGGTAATTTCTTATTCCAATTTATTTAAGTGTTTCTTCTTGAAAAAATCAATATTGTACAGATGAGCTCTGCCGTCTCTTGTTCAGAGTTAAGCCTGGTTTCTGGAACTAAGTCTAATTTTCTAACACTCTCAAAGTACTGGATAGTAAGAGGGATGTAAGATTTGAACAGTCAGCACTTATTTTCCCCCTTTTTGTTAATACCTGTATGTCTAGTTATTTCAGAAATCATCTATACTCAGAGTGATCCATTTAGGGCTGGGGATATAGCTCAGTGGAATAAGCACCTGCCTAGCAAGCGCAGGGTCCTGAGTTCGATCCCCAGTACCGCCAAAAAAAAAAAAAAAAAGAGTGATCCTTTTGACTGTTCGCAGCATCATGAACTAGATTAGTGGAAGAAGGGACCTAAGTATTCAAAATTTTTCTTAGCTATTTCCACTTATTTTAGTAGCATCATTTCACTGTCAGGTGAGGCCAGCATATTTTATATTCCTTATTGAAACCACACCTCATAATACCAAATCTATATTAGTGTGAATTGTAAGGAAAGATAGGCACACTTTTTGTCGTTAGTTTCAGACGAAGTAGTTCAGCTTGGCCTTGAACTCACTGTGCAGCCCAGGCAAGTCTCAAACTCACTCAGCCTCCCAAGTGCTGGGATTACATGCCTGCGTTACCACACCCAGCAATAGATACGCTTATAGTTTACATTTGACAGAAGAAGAACAAGGCTTGATTTAAAAAAAACCCACAGTGAATATTTACATTTAAAAGGCTTAAAAATGTAACATTAAAATGTAAAATTAAATTGGTCAATAATTCATTTAATTAATAAATAAATAAAGTGTTAAAGTTTAAATTTGAAACTTTAAAAATGTAAGACACAGTGTCATTAACCCTCAAAATACTCCCCTTTATGGGGAGCACCCGTATCTCCTCTTTCTTGCCACTTCTTGAAGCAGCCCTGTACTTTGTCCTTTGTCAGTGCCATTATTTGAGTAATTGTGGTTCTCTCAGTGTCCCGAATTGATTTACAGGGTTTAGTTTTCATGGTCAATTTTGACTTTGGGAAAGAATAAAAAGTTTCACAGCACCTGACTGAGTGAATCAGGAGGATGTAGATACACCGCGATGTTTTTATTAACCTGTCTGTATTGAATGATGTTAGACATTGAGATTCACCCAATAAAAAGAAACTCACAAAGGCCAGTCTCCTGGGCTACTTTGAAAAGTAGCAAGAACAGTGGGAAAAGTATGTCCAGTGGGAGGGGGAGTGTTTTTGGGGCTAGGTTAATGGTAATGTGTCTTTTACAATAATAAAGATTTTAAGAATTGGATATTTCCATGTATTTTGATCACTATATGTTTGGTTTATACACACATACACACACACATACACGCACATATATGCACATGCACACACGTTTAATTTTGTAACAATTTCATAATTATGTGACTTAGTTTTCTATTTTACTTTTTATAATTATAAATCCAAAAATGTTTCATGAAAAATAAATTTATGAAAAATAGTGTTCATAAAGGTACAACAAAAAGTAATAACAAATTAGAGATAGGCTGATGTGTGAATTAATAATACACCTAGAATTAACAAAAATTCTAAGACAAAAGAACATAAATAACAGTCACTGAACTGTCAAAATAATATTTCTTTTAACACCAATATCTTCTTTGTCTTTACAATGAAAAGTTATGAAAATGATTTGTGGAAACTTTCATTTAAAATATACTAATGAATAGATAAATTTCAAAATTTCTGTAAGTTATAGGATATTTGAATATATGAAAAATTTAATTTATTAGCAAAACTCTAAATAAAATCATACAGTGGAGAATTTTTAGGGACTAAATGAGGAACTATTTTATATGGAGTTTTAAGAGTACTGATTAAACAGAATACACAAAAATAGTCATCAGAAGTAGCTGAAAATGTTCTCATCTAAGGAATAGTTGTAACTGCAAAGGACCAGATGATAGGAAGTGACATTAAATAAGATTGCAGATCTCTCTGTCCGCTTCAGAGAGGCATTTTAAACTGGATTGTGAAATGGATTGGGAGATAAAAGGGAATCCGAGATAAACGAGCAGCCAAGCAGGAGATTTAAGGTAATATGAAATGGTACAAAAAGCTGCTGCACAATTTAGAAAATGGGAAGTTCAGGTCTGTTCATGTTACTTCAGAGCAAACAAAAACGTGAATGTAAAAGGAATCAGAGTTAAGGAAAAAAGCACATGTTTCATAGGACTGGGGAAAAGCAGCCATGGGCACATTTACAGATGTAAAAGGAAGGAAGATGAGCTGGTTTTGCTAAGGGAAAATGATCAGGAAAAGTTGGTGGATTATCAAAGAGATGTAAATGAGGTTAGAAACCTGAGTTTGCAAATGTTGCAGATCAAGAAGAAATTTTGCTTTTGAAATATGGTGACAGTGCATAAAAATTACTTTAGCGAGCTATTTGGGTCATGCTAAAGTTTACTTGTAGTGTGGAATCAATTAGTTCTGCTTTGTTATGATTATTTTAGGCACTTCAGCAAAATATATTTCCTAGACACAGTAAGACTAATTGTTGGAACGTCTTCGGAATCTATAGTGAAAAGCAATAAAACTTCTCCAACTTTCCAAAGTCCACTCTGGGAATATAACTGCAAGCAACACGAATTAAATTGGTGTGAGTAAAAACAGGCTCGTGTAAGAAGTGTGAAAGAGGTCGAATTAGATGGTGGAGAAGTTCTAGTCAGACCTTCAGAGTGTGTTTCTGGGGACCTGCATCTTCTCTTCACTCTCTGGGCCCTTGCTTCGCTGCTGTTTGTTTCTCCTTCATTTTCTCCTAGAGTCTCTGCGTAAGACGGTGATATGTATTCAGAATCATGCTCTGTCATTCGCTTAATGAACAGATGAGTGAAAAAAAAAATGAAAGCAGCAAAAGCTAAAAATACCATGGTATAAATTATTGATTAAGGTGAAATAAGTCCCTGTGCTATTTCATTCAGGCAATCTGGGTCTCTTTTGTAGTTTATTCTCTGCGGAAGTGGTGGAATCACTAAATACATGTGCTAACAGTTCCACAAATGCATGCAACCAGTATTTAGTGGAAACTAACAATGAGCCAGATACTGTGCTAGAGGTGCCTCAACAGAAAGGAGGGCAGTCACTCTTTCCTCATGCTATTGTGTTCCAGTTAAGGGAATATGAGTATAAATATTAAGCGTACCACAGATCAGGATCCTGTAGGACATGACATGTACTTCATCAAAAATGAGAGCAGGAGTAGAGCTGAACAAAAAGGTCTGTAGGGTAGGATTAGGGATATAAAGGGCTTGCTTCTAGAAACGTGGTACGTGGGCTCGGACCCCCAGGAAGGTGAAACTGGAGGAAAGATTGTGTGGAGTATGGGAAAGGCCATACAAAGATCTGGAAGAGGAGCAGCTCCTTCCAAGTCTCCACAGGACACTTTAGGACATTCTAGAAATCACTGGAAGTCCACTTGGTTAGAATTTGCCAGCCAAGAAGGGTGGTCAGTATTTCTGAATGACTTTTGATTCTGATTCAGAGTGGACTGTAGAGATTTTGGAAGGTTCAGAGTATGAGAATGTCACAATCCAGTTTACATTTGGAAAGATCAATTTAACTGCTTTGTTGAAACTAAATTAAAGATAGGTGGAAAAGCAGGTGGATCAATTCAAAGGACATTGAGTAATTCAGGGGAGGGGTGGTACTGTATTGGAACAAGATGCTCATGGAGCCTTCTGGTTCTTGAAAAAGCAATGGGTTCCTTCCTTGAGTAAGGAACACATGTCTAGTAAAAAGGGTTGAACTTTTCTTTGTATTTAAATTAAGTGTTACTTAATGGTGAAAGTAGAACAGTAATGCCATCTATTGACACAGCATGTTTTCCGTTTTTTGTTTGTTTGTTTGTTTGTTTTTGTATCAGGAGTTTTCCCTTTTTTATGGCTGAATTCCTTTTGTAATTATATAGCGGCTGAGTAAGTTTCAATAATAACTGCAATACAGTATCACTCTAGAGCATCTCTCATGAGATAGCCCTTCAAAAGAATTCATAGCAAGTGTAATAGTGTCCTAGTGCTGCTTTAACAAAGTACTGTAATCTTGGGTGAGAGAAAATGATGAATTAGTCTCAGAGGTCTGCAGCCTAGAGAAGGTTCTAGACCTTTCTGTCTTTTGCAGCTCTCTGCATTCTGTGAATTGAGGGAGCTTACCTACATTCTGGTTTCCACCTCCAGGAGGCCTTTTACTTACAACTGCTCCTATGCCTTCTCTTAGGAGTATCTGTCATTGGCTTTCGGACCCACTCCAAACCTGGGAAGATGTGTGTGAAGACGCTCAACTAATTTCTCTGAGGTCCCTGCTTGAAATAGCCATTTTTCTGAGGTTTTGTGTGAAAATGAAATTTATGGAATGTTATTAAACTCATTATTAAATTAGGATGGTCAGAGAACTATTATTGTAGAAGGCATGGCTACCTGAAGGTTCATCGTTGGGTTATTCCTGTGACAGTTACCCATAGGGCAGCTTTGCAGGGTGGGTCAGAGAATTCCCACTTTGAGTCATAAATAAAATAGACCTTTCAAGAGTTAATAAGAAATGTGAGAGCACACAAATAATTTGTTGTCAGTATTTACAAAATTCTTTTACTTGCTTCAGAAGGAAAGAAAAATCATTTGTTAACAATTATCTTGGAGTATATAATACAAGCAGATGTAATTTTTGTTTCTGTATATAAGAACTTCATTAAGCAAATTTTATTTATCCTAATGACTCATAATGACAAATTTAATTATAAAAGTCATTTCTACTATGAGAAGGAAAAAGTATTGTTACATAAAGAAAAGTTTTGTACAACATTGTCTGGAGCTAGGAATTGGGGAATTTTAGTTTTGCAGACTCTGATAATTTTAGTAGTAATCCAGGCATAGTTATAATTTTACAACATGATATTTTCATTAAAAATGAAAACTATATTTATATATAGTAATATATAAGGATTCACTCTCTTGTAAAATATATTTTTGAGTTAGAAATAATTTAATTTTCAAAAAAGTCAATGCTCTAATATTGACACATCATTACAAGTATAAACACAGGTCAAAGTATAAACTTTCTCAATTGTGATATTAATAACAAAGAAAATATGAAGGAATAACATGGTAATATATGACATTCCACAGCAGATTCACCCAATTGCTCATCATGTTTAATTTAAACTCTATGTAGCTGATTAGCAATTCTCCAATTTTTCTGATCCACAGAGTCAGACAATCTCTATTTACCTTTCTGTGCTGTATGTATCTCAGATAAGCAGAGTCACATGGGTTTTGTCATTTTGTGACTGGTTATTGTGCTGGGCTTCATGTTCATCTGTTACCACATATTGCAAAATACCTTTTTACAAAGAAGGAAATGACACCATCAGGAAATGACCACAGGTCCTTTTAAGAAATGGCATCAGATTGCTTACAAGGACTATATTACATAAGCATATTGTAATTATTTTCATCCATTCATGCCTTGGTGGATGTTTAGACTGTTCTGTGTAACTGCAGTGAACAAAGCCGTGCTAACATTTCTTCAAGATCCTAGTGTCAGTTCTTCTGGATAAATATCTGCAAGTGCTTTTGCTGGATCCCTTAAATTCTATGTTTAATTTTTTGAGAAGCACTCACACTGTTTTATACAGGAGCAGTAGGCTTTTGTATGCTCACCAGTAGTGCAAAAGGGTTCCAATTTCCTTCCATCCTTAAGAGTATCTTTTTTTTTTCCAGTACTGAGGTTCAAATACAGATCTTTACAGTTCCCTAGCACCTTTCTTTCATTAAAAAAAAATAATAGTCATCTTCTAAGTGTGAAGTGATAGTTCAGTGTGTTTTTACTTCTATTTTCTTGAAGATGAGAAACAACAATAATGTATTTACAGACTACTTGGTTATTTTTATGACTTCATGGAAAAATGCATACTGATTCTTTCGTCTATTTTTTGAGTTATTTCATTCATTTTATTGAGTTATAGGAGTTTGGCGAATCCACCTCTTACTGAACTATAGGATACATTTAGAGAATTCACCTCTATCTAATATATATCTTTCAAGTGCTTTATTTCATTCTGTGGATTGCTTTGCATTCTTGATGGTTGTGCTGAACTTTGTTTGATATAGTTTACACTTTAGTTTTATAGTATATTTTGAAATATCATAATATGATACCTTTAAGATTGTTTTTTCTAAAAAGATTGCTTTGGTAATTAGGTTTTCTTTCTTATTCTTGAGGAGGTTACATATATATTTTAAGATTGCTTTTCTATTTATGCAAAATAATTCCATTGAAATTTTGATAGAGATTGACATTGAGTTTTTAGATTACTTAACATAATGTGGGCATTTACTAATATTAATTTTACAAAATGTGAACACAGGATGTTTTTTCATTTCATGTGTCCTTTAATTTCCTTCAATAATTTGTAGTTTTCACTGTTCAAGTATTTTATAAACCTTTTAGTTAAATTTATTTCTAAATATTTTATTCTTTTTGATACTTTTGTAAATGGGGTTGTTTTACTAATTTGCTTTTCATATATTTCATTCCTGGTGTTCGAAACACAAACTGATTTTGGTAAGTTGACTTTATATCTTGCAAATTTTAAGATTTTTTTTATTAGTCCTACAACTTTTTAATAGTCTTTAGAATTTTTCATGTATATGATTATGTTGCCAGCACACAGAGATAATTTAAGTCCTTCCTTTACAATTTTAAAGGTTTTATTTGTTTATCTAGTGTCTTGGGCTAAGAATTCAAGCAATAAGCTAAAAAAAAGTGTTAAGAGTTTATATCTTTGTGATGTTTCTGTTTTTGAAGTTTTCAATTATTTTGTTATTGATTATAATATACTGATTTTCTGTGTGGGTTCTATGATGAAAAGATACTTCTAGTTTATTTAGAGATTTTATCTGGAAAATGTGTTCAATTAAGTCAAATACTTATCCTGCAATATTTTGAGATGATCATACAATTTATGTAACTTATTGTATTGATAAAATCTTTGTATTAAGTAATTTTTATGTTGAACCATCCTTACATCACGGGAATAAATCCACTTGGTCATAGTGTATGATCTTTTGTATCTGTGTTGAAATAATTTGCTCATTTTTCTTGAGAATTTTACATGTATATTTGTCCTTTAGTTTTTTGTAATGTTTTCCTTTCTTGTGGTGTTTGTCTGGAGATGGTGACAAGGTAATGGTGGCCTCAGAAGATGGACAGCTTCATAAAATAAATATCATCAGTTTCCTGGAAGGATTTGAGAAGAAAGGAGACAATTTAAATGTTTGGTGTAATTTCAGCAAAACTACCTGGTCCTAGATTTTGCTTTATTCATAGATTTTTGATTAATGATTCCATAGCTCTACTATACAGCTCTGTAAATACAATCTAATTCATTCTTGATACGTTGCACGTTTCCAGGAAGTTGTTCATTCCTTTTAGGTTATTTCATATACTAGAAAGTAATTATACACCTATTAGCTCACTTGATCATATTCCATGAGCCATTTAAGTTTTCTTCAATCTTTCTCATTTTAATTTTATTTACTTTCAGCTCTTCTGAGTATGTCATTCAATAAATATCAGAGACCTAAATTTGAATTCACTGATCCTTTATTTGCTTAGTCTAGTTTCTTGTTGAATCCTTTTAGTGATTTCTTCCAGTTCAGTTTTTTATAATCTTTGCCTTGATTATTTCTCTCTGGTGCACTTTAATTTTCTGCTTCTCTGTTGGAATTCTCTCTACTTATACAGTATTCTCCTGAGTTCACCGAAGAGCCTTAAGAACGTCATTCTGAATTTTTGGTTGGTAAATCATACACTTTTATTTCATTATTTCTAGAGATCGACCTTGTTCTTTTGTTTAGAACTCAGTTGTCTATTTCTTCATGTTCGCCAGTTCTCCTTCCTATGGTCCATTTGACTAATTCTTTATAGACCAGCCTAATACAGAAGAAGAGTGCCACCAAACAGTGAGAAATTTTGAGGACCACTAAAACGTGCACCACCCCAACTTTTTACGTTCCTGGGTAGGGTCTATTTAGCTGGAATGGCCTAGCCAGGTATTTCAACAGTCCTTGATATTGAAGAAACCTCCTTGGGCATTCCCCAGAAATGTTGGGTTATGGGGTGCATCATGTAGCTCTTTACCTTCCTAGAGAGAAAGTGAGTGTGCAGAAGTTTCATGTATGAGCTGTTTCATGTGTTATCTTCTGTGCCTGGAGAGAGGGGATATAGTGAGCTTATATCTCTGTTCCTCCAAGGCAGGCAATTTATGTTGAACCCTTCAGTATTCTGAGATAGGTTGCCCTAGGGAACTTGGATGTTTGGACCTGTAAACCAACTCTCCCTCACAGGGAGAAACTAGGATTTCCAATTTTTCCTTCCACATAAGTGACGATGAGATCGGTGGAGGAGATATGCAGACTTCTAGCTCAAGTCATGGTCTAGTTCTCTACCATGTGCCTTAATTGCCTCGGTTACACTGTTACTTCATGACATTCAAAAGAGAAGCCACTTCTCTGGGGGCAGAAAGTACTATGCAGAAAAGATGTGGCCCTGAATATGTGAACCAACTCTCTCCTTCACCTGTGAGGAGCTGGAGGCTGGAACATGTCTTCCAGATTCTATGCTGCTGTGCCAGGGGATGTAGCACTGCTAAACAGTTTCTTGTGTCCCCCTTGCAGCTCTCATGGTTTCATGTTGCTTGTGCTCCAGAGCCTTTCAGGTAGTTTTAGGGTTTCTGACAAAGAAACTCAGCTGCTATTTGTTGTTGAGTCATTGTACTTATGGAAAGCGAGGATCCAGGGTTTCCTAGGTCAGGTTTTGCTGATGTTTATCTCATTTGGGGACTGCTTAGGTTTAGAAATTCTTTTTTATTTTCTATTCATTGAATGTTTTCTATAATATAAACCAAAACACGAGCATATTGACCCTGAGATGTTATGCACATTTCTTTTTACAACTTATGAAAATATTAGTAAAATCAACAAGTTAACTTTCTTGTGAATAAATATGGGTGTTTTGACCGTAGGTGTCATGGTATAATTTGAAAAATTTTGTCCCTGAATTTCATATGATGAAACGTGCTCTCCAGTGCAGCAGTCTCGGAGTACAGGACCTTGGGAACACAAGGGATTGATGCCCTCAGACAAGAAGCTGGAAGGAACTTATTTGACTTTTTGTTCAATGTGAAGACACAGCAATAAAATATCATCACCAAAGCAGAGAATAAGCCCTCACCAAATACTGGATCTGCTGACACTTTGCCTTAGACTCCCAAACTCCTTACCAGTGACCAATATGTTTCTGTTTTTTATAAATTACTTTTTCTAAACTATTTTGTTATATCATCCTGAAAATATTAGTATCTTTCTGTTATCAATACCAGATAGTTCTTGGAAGGGTTAACAGTAATACTAATAAACAATGCTATAATAAGTTTATGGAAAATAATAAACATACCATAATAAAGCATATTTAAATGATTAAGTTTTTGATATGTAATTTCAGAGTATAACATTATATTCTAATTTAAATTGAAGTACAGTATAGTTTTATATATATGTTAAAGTATTAATATATAGGTTAATTTTATGAATTAAAAAGTAAAATGTTGTATGGACCTTTTTACCCATGCATCGCTTTAGGTTCAGTTTACTCTGAAGTTTACACTGAGAAGGAAAGACAATTAATTGATGGATGGTAAAACACATGTGATATACACTATCATTTGCCTAAGCACATTTGATTAAGAAGAGCAAGGAGTTTTCTTTGTAATTATTGCAGCTTAAAGCTTGCTGTAAACATCTAGGCAGTATCCATGTAGGGCAACTGATAAAATTAAATGTTGGAAATGTGAGAAGTCAAAACAAGGTGAGATTGTGTGGATCACAATTTAAAAGATAAAGCTAATGTCTTAACTTGCCACACTGTATACTTTGTGGGCACTGTTTGATGTCCTTATTAATGATCAGGTATGAGTTAACTAGTAGATGAAATCTGAGCATGTTGCCATTTTTAAAAGTAAAAACGGGTAAGGTGAGAAAAGTATGAACGTGAAAGGTCCAAAGACATTTGTTCACTGCCGTTTTCAATTCGGCAGGAATATTACTTCTTATAACTTCATGAATATTATTTAACAGCACAAGAGAAACAGTTAATTGGATAAACACGTAAAAATGAATAAAGCATTTTTATCTCTTTTTTTCTGTTTAACTAAATATGTTTTCTCCTTCTGTATGTATATTTGTTTTCTTCCCCTCTTTGCTCTCTCTCTCTCTCTCTCTCTCTCTCTCTCTCTCTCTCTATATATATATATATATATATATATATATATATATATATTCCTATTTCTGTTGGTTTTAGGATTTAAACTTTGTTGCTATTTCATCATTCTATCAACATTCCATTTTTTTCCTCCCCCAGGCAGGAAATCATTCTTCCCTTTCTCCCCAAGCATAGATCTATTCCGGGAAGTGGCAGTTCCCTGATATTATATAAGAATAGAATAGAATATCTATTTTGCTATTGCAGAATTCAAGTAAAATATGTCATGACAGCATGACACTTAATAGATATTCATTAAATGTAGATTACAAGCTATTTTAAACTCGTAAATTGAGGAACTCTAGCAAAAGCCTATTTATTTCACTGATGTCCATTTTTCTTTTTATCCTTAATGTTTCAAAGGTAAAAAAGAAACCTGTGTTTAAATACAACTTTAATTAGGTAAACACATTATAGTCCATATTTATTAGTATACACATGTGACTATACATATTAGCACTTATAAATACATATTTAAAGTACATGTGCTGTTAAGCATTTCTGCTTCTCTATAAGATGAAGTAGTGTGCATTTGAAGCAGTCCAGCCAGAGAAAGTTTCAGAAACCAGAGAAAATAGAAAAATCACCACATGGAACAAGGCAAAATGCAGTGGCAATGAAATCTGGAGGAGCAAAACCCCAGAGACGAAAGACTTTCACACAGGAGCTGACATGCCATCCTCCTTTCTGGGGCACTTTGCTAATTCTGGGCATGAACAGGTGCTAGAAACCTGGGCCTTTGTGCAAACAGAGAGAGGTAATGGAGAACTTGGTCTCCAGCATGCAGGAGCTGTATCAGTCTAAAGGATTCTGAGTAGGGTCTAAAAGCCTACAGCATGCTGTCACTCTTGTGAGAAGACTTTGCAAGTACTACTAAAGGCCACAACCTGTCTAGATATTGAACTCAAAATTTAAAACTCCTGGGTGATCAAATAAATAGAAATCAGGCACTGAGAAAATGGTCAAGCCTTCAATTTATGTGGGCTCAGTCCACTTCTTGCCTGGGTTAAGGCAGACTGCCTCCTCTCTCTAACCAAAAGGCCTATCATGCCTGATGGAAGGTAGCAACCTGTGGAGGCTTTAAAAAACATATTATCTTTTAAAAATTACCAAGAACACCCAAACTATAGAACCAAAATAAAAGAAAAAATATCACAGGAAATTTAGATCTATGAGGAATTATTTTTGAAATTAACTAGCAAGGAATTCAAATGCAAACTGATAAATATCTTAAAGAAAATAAAGGAAAAGTAGGAATTTCACCAGTGCATCAACATTTATTTAAACACTCACAAAGAATCATATAAGCTAATTAGAAAGTAGACAAGAACATTGAACAAAATCTTCATTTAACAGTTCCAAAATGGGCAATAAACGTGTGAAATCTTGTCAATTTTTTTCACCAGGTAATGCAAATTAAAACACCATGGTCTCACTATTACCCAAACTCACTATAATAAATATTAAGAAAAGTAATACAATGCCAAATATTGTGATATATATGGAGCAACTATCCTAAATCAGCACAATTGCTTTGTAAAAAATTACTTGGCAATGTCTCATGTAGTAAAATAAGTATATTGTTAGCTGTAGAATATCCAGAAATTGATGGTTTATGTCTGACACATATTCCATAAAAGATATGTACAAAATGTTTCAAGTAGTTCTGTTTGTAACATTCAAAAAGTCAAAACAACACAAAGTGCTTAGTTACCTTGGAACTGCTACAGTTCACAATGATGACATAACTGTGGGAATGAGAAAAAAATAAGTACAGAAATCAGTATGGAAGGAAATAGCTTTGTGTGAAGCAAGCAGACTCAAGAACATATACTCTCAGTTTTAAATGAAGGGGAAATTGATGAAACCCATTTTGAGCAGAAGGGGGTAAACAGAAAGGGGCATGGGAACTCTGAATATTATGCAGTTCTGTTAACTTTTGGGAAAGCTATGGAACTATAGTTAAAACATTTGTCATTTTTTGTGTTTTTTCATAATAGCCATTGTGCCTGGGTGAAACATCCTTTGTTACATTTCAGTAAAGATTTTTATGGCTATTCATTTTCACAAGCATTCAATAAGTCACTAAGATTAAAAATAAATAAATGGCAATAAAGTTTACTTTGTCTTAATTAAGACTAATTCATTCATTCATCCATTTATTTAGAGTCAGGGTTCATTCTATAGTTCAGACTGGCCTTGAACTCCCTATATACCCCAGCCTGACTTTGAATTCTAACCAATCCTCCTGCCTCAGCCTTCTATGTGCTGGTATAAAAAAAGCATGATACAGCACATGGTAAGACTATTTTAAAGTCAAGAAAAATTTGATACAAGAGAATTTATGCTATCAATGATAATCTTTAAAGTAATCATTTTGGGACTTAATGCTGTATTTATCCCTTTTAATGAGCAAATGGTACATAAATTATTGCTTATATTTTTGAAATTTCCTTGGAGTTTTTGATAAATTATTTTTAAATCAGTTTTGTTACTGTTCTTTCATGACTGTTCTCTTTCATAAGCATCCAATGTATCAAAAAGACTGAAAACAAATAACGGGCAATAAACTTTACACTAAGTTACCACAACCACTGGTAAGATAAAACAGAATAATCTCAGGAGGTAGAAAGTGAGAGAAATTTTATTTTAAATGCATCATGGCTTTGGAAATGACTAGTTGGCATTCAGAAAACATCAGGATGCCCATAATTTTAAAAGCAACTCAGGTAATTATGATGACATTCTCAAGGAACACAGAGGATGAAATAAACAATCTTACTCATACGGCTTGTCCCGAAACCTTGCTATGACAACTCTATTGATAAAACCCCTAACTCAGTCAAGGGGGATGCCTGATTTACAATAGCTGGCTTGCTCTGATATGACCACAAAGATGTCATAAATCTGACACTTTAGGAAGTTTTGTAAATTAAGTGAACATGTCAATTTTTAGCAGAACATAAATAAAACACGGATAGAATAATCTCACTAATATTTCATCTTTAAAGTTATGTTGAAAGAGGAGCACATGAAATTAGATGGGTGGCAAAGCCATGTGCCTGTGAACCCACTCAAGTGTAGATTTCTGATATCTGTGTTAAAATTTACATTGCTTCATTCAAATTTTTAAAAATTGAGTGTTAAAATATCTGACATGTTGGTCTAGAGTGTCATTGCTCTTGAAATTTCCATCCTATGCTTCATTTGCTGTTTTCATTTTTCTATTTATTTGATTTGACAACAAAAATGGATGTTTTGCAGTGTCAGCTTGTATTTCACCATCTATCAAGCTGCTCTTAAACCTGAAAGTGGGCTGTAATTGGATGTAAATTTGTATCATAGTCCAGTGATCAGGAGTCTGATGTTTCCCAGCAGGAAAGCTTAATTTATATGCAGGGTTTAGCTTACTTTTACTTTTGTGTTTGTGAGTTCATGATTTAGGTTTGATGCTACTCTACATCCCCAGTCCAGTTGTTCTTGGTGAAGGGCTGTAGTCCCCAGACTAATGTTCTCTGCAGGCTCTTGTAGGAACTCCCTTCGGGTACCATTTTGGTGTTATTAAGTGGAGTACAACAGAGAACTCTGCTCCGCAGCTGAGATTTTCCTTTTAATGTAGTCAACTGAATAATCTTCAACCACAGCCACAAAGGGGATTCTGAGTAACTTGTTCACACTTGGCACTTAATTTAACACTTTCACCCCAACAATATTAGGGTTGTCTCAGCCTTTGGACAGCTTGTCCTCTGCTTACCATGGACTTCCTGTGCTTTTCATAGAAGCAGCCTTTGAGGGCGCCCATGCACTCTCCTTTAGTCTACTGAGATCAGCACTTTGCGCTTTCACTGGTTGGGCTAGAGGCTTCCTTTACTTTCTCCCAGAAAGACAGATTTCATTTGTTATTCTTATTAACTACAGTTCAGAGTAAAATTAATGAATTGACTTGAGAAAAGTATTTTTTTAACAAGGTAAGCATTCAGCGCTATGAATCAATTTTAGAATCTATAGAACACCATACTTTAATCCCTGGTTCTGCCGCTTCCTATAGTTATGAAGTTCCAAAAACTGTCTCAGGGTTGTGGGTTATAGCTACCTTCTCTGTATAGTAGAATCCACCTCTAGGTGTCTGTGGGGATGAAATGACTTGATTATTATCCTCAGTTCTTGTTTCTATGTACTAGGGATGTCCAAACTCTTCTGTAGTTGTGGTAGAATGTAGTTAATTGTGACATAATTGTCCTATTTTGCTATATGACATCATATCTACCTCCCCAATTCTGTTTTTTCCTATCCGTTGTCCAGCTCCTTACTCTAACCCCTTCCCACTTTCCTCCCTATTCTCTTATGAACTGTGCTCGACACTCCACATCTCTGTGTTGCATTTGTTTTGATTTCACAAATGATTAAGAGTGTGCAGTACTTTCATTTCTGTACCTCACTTATTTCAATTGATAAAATGATCCCCCCGGTTCCATCCATGTTGGAGCAAAGAAAGAACAAGATTTCTTTCTTTTTATAGTTGCATAACACTCTGTTACACACACACACACACACACACACACACACACACACACACACTATATTTTATTTATCCACTTACCATTTGATGGACATTTAGGTTGTTCATGTCTCAGCTATTGTGAATTGTGCAGCAACATTATGAGCTCATAAAGGTATCTCTTTAAAAAACCTAATTTAGGGCTGGGGGTATAGCTCAGTGGAATAAGCACCTGCCTAGCAAGCGCAGGGTCCTGAGTTCAATCCCCAGTACCACCAAAAAAATAAAAATAAATAAAATAAAATAAAATAATAAAAAACCTAATTTAATTTCCTTTGAATGTATACCATGCTGCAAGATTGTTGAATCACATGGTAATCCATTTTAAATTTTGAACCATCACAGTTTAAACATGATGATTGGACTAATTTATATTCTCATCAACATTGTGTAAGATTTCTACTTTTTCTGTATGGTCACCAGAATTTGTGATTTAAAAGTAGTTTTTTATAATGGCCATGTTAACTGGAGAGAGATGATATTTCTTAGAGTTTGAGTGTGCATTTCTTAATGATTAGTGACATGGAGTGCTTTAATACACTGTATCACTTGAGAAATGTCTATTTAGAGCATTTGCTCGTTTTTGAAAGTCAGATTACTTGATTATTGCCCTGCAAGCATTAACTCCTTGTCTCACAAAAAGTTGGCAGATTTTCCCCTCATTGCACAGGTTGCCTCTTGACAGTGTTGATTTTTCTTTGTGCAGAATCATCTTAGTTTCCTACAATTCTATGTATGTAAGTTGCTTTGCTGCATGCACTTGGGCGTTGTCCAGAGAATCTTTTCCTATCCCAATATCTGGAAGCATTTCCCCACATTTTATTCTAGGAGCTTCACATTTGCAAATCAGGCAGTTGAATTCCAAATCCATTTTGAGTTAATTTTGGCATATTGTGAGCAATACGGTTTCGTTCTTCTTTTCATGTATATCCAGGGTTTCCAATACTATTTCTTGAGAAAATCATTAGCTGTCCTGTAATGCATCTTGTTAGAGCTTTACTCAAAAACATTTTGCTATGTAGGGATGTAGATCATTTTCTGAAATTAATGCTTTGTTGCATTGGTCTATTTGTTTTTCATTTGTTTTTAAGTTTTTTTATTATGCCTGTGCCATACTGTTTTGATTGCTATAACTAACACTGTAATCTACTTCAGTGTCAGGTATTGTGATGACTCCAATCTTCCTTCCCCCAGGTTAGCTTTCGATATCTTGGGTCTTCATGGTTTGATAGGGATTTTGAATATACTTTTTCTAAATCTATGTGCAAAGCTATATTTTGATGTGGGTTACATAGAATCTGTAGCTCTTTGGTTAGCACGGATATTTTAACAGTGATAACTTTTACAGTCCATGAACTTGGACTATCTTCTTTTTTTTCAGTGTATTCTTAGATTTTTTAAAAATCACCTCTATTATTTTGAGTTTAAAGAAATTATGTACCTTCAGTTAAGTTTATTTTCATGTCTTTTAACTATTTTGCATGTGGGAATTGTTAATAAGGTTGCCTTTGTGGTTTATTTTTCAATCCATCCACTGTTTTATAGGAATATTACAAATTTCTCTGTTTATTTTGTATTCTGTGACTTACTAAGTTTATTCTAACAGTTTTGTGGTAAAATCTTCTCTGGTATAGTCTTCTGTGTATAAGATTATGTCATCTTCACTCATGAGTAAGGCGACTTCTAGTTTTATATTCTGGATGCCTTTTAGTCATTTTTTTTCATTGTCAAATCTTCTAAAGCCTCCAGGACTATGTTGAATAGGGGAGGAAAAAGTACATATGTTTACTTTGTTCTAGATCTTAGGAGGAAGTTTTTGAGTTACCTATTTAGAAGAATGTTGGCTGTGGGATTTTTACATTCTTTATTGTGTTGATATATGTTCCTTCTTTGTAATTTGTCAAGGGTTTTTATCATGAAAAACATTGAAATTTGTTGAAGGATTTTTCTCTATCTACTGGGGTTATTACAAAGTTTTGTTCTTCATCTGTTAGTGTGCATTATTTAGTTTATTGTTTTGTGTCTGTGGAACCATGCTTGTATCCCAGATAAAGGATACTTGATCATGATATATAATTTTATGTGATGTCAAATGTGATATCAAGCATTTTCTTGAAAGTTTTCACATTATTTTTCATCGGAAACATTGATATTCAGTCTTCTTTTCCTTTCTTTCTTTCTTTCTTTCTTTCTTTCTTTCTTTCTTTCTTCTTGATTGTGTTTTTATGTTTTGGTATCAGGCTTCATAGAAAGATTCTCTTTCAGTATTTTGAAATAGTCTGAAAATAGCTGTCTAATATATGGACTCCATGCATGTCTCCTACCAGGATTCCTAACCTATGGTGACCAGGGAATTCTTCTATACCTAGAATTATTGGTGTGCTTGGCAAAGGGTTCTACTGAGACTACCCCACTGACTCTTTGCTCCATAACAGCTGTTAGTTTTTTAAAAGTTTGGTAAAACTTATCAGTAAAATCACCTTGTTCTGGGCTCTTTGATGAGAGATTCAATTTCTGTTTCAACCTAATTACATTTTATTGGTTATTTTATGTTTCCTATGTCCTTGTGTTTTATTTCTTCTGTGTTATGTATGTTCAAAATGTTATTTATTTCTTCTTAGCTTTACATTTTTTTCAGTAAGATAGTAGTTCATTATAATCCCTAATGATCCTTTTTATTTCTGTAGAAACAGTTTAAATGATTTTTTTTTTAATCTCTGACTTTATATATGTTGGTCCTCTCTCTTTTCCACTTGGTTAGACTGGTTAAAAGTTTGTCACTGTTCTTAATATCTTTTGTTGCAAAACAACTTTTTCTTTCCTTGGTCTTTTACATTCTTAAGTGTGTATGTCATTTGTCTCTGTTTTGATCTTATTTCTCTTCTTCCTAACAATTTTGTTACACAGTTATTGTGTTCTTGGGAGACATCACGCTCTTTATGCTTATGTTAGAATTTGCATGTCTGGCACATGGGTTGATTTTACTTCTTATAGGAGGTGGCTTTCCTGTGGAAAGATTTGCTTCTGAAGATTTGTCTCACAACACTGGCTTGGCTGCCTACACTGGCACTGGTTTCAGTTGTTCCTCGAGTGTGGCCTCTTTCGCTGTAATAGGTGGCTCCAGATGCTGTGCACGCGGCACAGGGTAAGACAGCCCATCTACCCTAGGGGCTGTGAGAAGTTGGAGGCACTCTCTTGGTGCAGCCTGATGTGATACACGCATAAATGGGGTAAGACCTTGACTTTGTGGCCACTCTAGCAATGAGCATGGTGGTCCCTGGAACATGGAGCCTGCTGCACATTTCCTTCTCTAGGCCAAACTATGCTCCTACTGGGGCTGGGCTTGATATGAGGCCACAGTTGCATGGCTTTTTTCTACTTTGGTTTCTGTGATTACATTACTCTGTGGTATTAGGGCAGAATGTCTGCGCCAACCTAGAAATGGGATGTTCAAAGGCTTGTGTTCCTTAGAGCAGTATGGGTTCTGACAATGTCTTCAGTCTCATGACAGCAGTGAGGTACAGCAACCTGGGTTCAGAGGTTGTCAGTGGGGAAAGTCTACATGAGGTCCTGCTCCAAAACAAATCTAATACATGGACTCCATGCCCGTCTTCTACCAGGGTTCCTAACCTATGGTGACCAGGGAATTCTTCCATACCTAGAATTATTGGTGCGCCTGGCAAAGGGTTCTAGTGAGACTATCGCACTGACCCTTTGCTCCACAACGAAGAATTTCTCGGTTCAGAGTTGCTGTGTGCATTTTTATTTCTGCTGAGCTGCCGCTGCAGGTCTCCTCGCCCGGCAGCATTTTTCTTTCCTTCTTACTGAGTTCCAGTGTTCTTCTTCAGTCTCTTATCTCAAGACACAGATACGTGGTGACACGTGCTCTTCTTTAGGGAGCAGGGCCACATGCTCTACACATCTTTGACCATTGTGGAATTATCAAGATCAACTCTCATTATTACATATAACCATGAATTTTTCTTTTCTTTTTGATATGACTTGCTAATTCAGAATTTCAAGAGCTACTGTTTCACTTCATTGACATCTTTGTGATTTATTATTGGATAATATAATTTGCTAATTATAAAAGTGTAGAGAGCCAGAAGAGATAAATACCTTTGATTTCATAATTAATAGTTCAATTTAAAAACCTTCCATCTATTGGAAATCTACTACCTACCAAAGAAGCTTCAGAATATAAGTATTATCTGGTTGTCAGTGACCTTAAAGTCTGTTCGTGTCTACATACTAATAATGACCTAAGGAAAGGGCAGGAAGAGACTATTTTTCTTAAAAGAAATACCTAAATATGCAGTCTGCTTTTTAAGGGAGTATATATTTATCTTAATCCTGCAAACTCATGGTAAAGATTTAATAAAATTTAATATTTACTAAAATTTAATAAATTCAATTTAATGAATGTAATAAGGTACTATAGATTTTCTAGAACATGGGAGGGAAGCATATTAATATAAACTGGGCTTTATTTTAGGAAAACTGCAGGGAATATAAGCCATGTATATTGTCATTCTGCATTTCACTGGATGAAGAAGCAAGGAAGACTATTGAAAATTATTACAATAGAAATGACTTTTGCAGTACGGAAAGAGATTTAACTTACCAGCCCTGGAATAGAAGAAGGAGGAATTAAGGTCTGCTGCATATAGAAGAGTAAAATGGCAGGTGCATATCGGTGGTCATCTGTGTTTGCTAAGTGGCACTTAGGGAACTTAGTTTCTTACCCTTTCACAAACATAGGAGATATGGGAACTGGCTTTTTTGATGCTTAAATTTCAAAGGATTCCATTCTGTGTTTATAAGAAAGATATTTTTGGATATAAAACTCTCAAGTGGTTAGGAGAAAATTTACATCTCAAAGGGGCAGAGAAACCATTTAAAATTTGAAGTGCTCTATAAAAGGGTCATTAGTGTTCTTAGGTGGGATATAGCCAAACTTTTTGGAACATTGATAGTTTGTTGGTTAGTCTCCCATTTCAACATAGAGAATTGTTAGCAATTTTTATATTTCTTGCATACTCATTGGAAGACTAGAAAACCAAACAAATAAAACTAACATCTAATAAATAGAGCTTCTATAATAAATAAAATGGAAAATATGAGAGCCTTCCAATATATGACCAATTTGCTAATTTAGTCTTGCTCTTTAATGTTTAGCAAGACTCACTGACAATGACAATTAAACTTCAGAAAAGACCAGATAGACATTCATTTAACATAGACTCATGTTTCATAGCTGTAATTAAAAGTGCACACATACAACTATTTTAGGGATGTTAAACTTGAACCTATTAATATGTTAATGAAAAACATTATGACTCAAGGTTTGCTCCTGTTTGCCAGATTATATTTCATTCAAGATGAACAGATGGTCTCCCACTTAGACAAATTGTACTTCACAACAAAAGACTGAATTCCCTGCTTTACAGAAGATACATATTCTGCCAACCATTTTTTTCAAGTAAGCATGATATTAGATAAAAAAACAACAGGTATTACTATAGTGAAATTTATACCACCAGTGGTGATTCCTATAACACCACATTTTTACATTCTTCTGTCAAAATGTAGTTTAAATTCTACTCCATAGATGAACCATATTTTGCATGCTGATGATACTGACATTTCAATGTTTTAGGAATTATTGCTGAATTACACACACTTTGCAATTAAGTTATAAAATGGCACCAGAGAACTGTATAAAAACTACACTCATTAACTTTCTAAATAGCTGTAAACTAGTTTAAAATACAATTCTCATTAATTTTTAAACAGTTGCTGGTAATTATTTAGTGGAGGCGGAGGAAAAGAGGATGACATTCTCTCTAAAGGGAGAAAATGAGAGTCTGATGTAGATTATATGTTGTTTTTTAAATTTAAACAAGAAAAATTTCCATCTCAATATGTGAGCAATTTCATAATCACAGTCATTGCTTCACCACCAACCCCACCATCATAATAACAATCGCCACTGGCACATGGGTGAACTTGGGAGGAAAAAATAAACTAAAAACTCTGCCCTTTGCTCCAAATGTTCCTCCAACTACTGTGTAGTTTCTCTTGATCAATTTAATAACCTTCAATCTGTTTCTACTCTGTCCATTAACCTTTACTGAAATCCTCTAAAGAAACTTCTTCTGCTAAAATCATCATATATATTCTTTCACACTGCCAAGCCTTCTTAACGTCACCAGTCATTCTTGTCTCCCTAAAGGTTACCATAAGCCAGTAAACCAGCTAACTGTTCAATCCAAAATTTGGTGTCCTGCTTTGCTTTTGCTGTTTGTTCTCCATTCCTCTGCCGATAATCTACAGAGAAGCTTCATAAATTTGTTGTGTCTGTTGTTTTCTCTACATCTGCCCTAACATCTACGCTGTGTAAGTCAGTCCATACTGTCTTGATTGCTGCAGATTTTCCCTGTTATCTTTCTTTCATGTGTCACTTTTCAATCTATTCTCCTCATGGTATATAGAATTAACTTTTCAAAAAAAAAATAGAATTAACTTTTCATAAAGGGGCTGATCACTCAATTTCAAATGTTTTTGAGGGTTCCGAGTGTATGCTGATTACAATTAAAACTCATAGGGCTGACCCTTTTGTTAGAGTGCTTTGCACCCTCAATACTAAAACTTCCCTGCTCCTGATTATTTTATTTTGGCTACCCTGACCTCCATTCATTTCCTCAAACAGCCACTACCTCCACATCTTAAAGCTTTCACTGCTGAGCTTCCTAATTCCTTGTACGTTCTTTCCCTGCATTTTTCCCTTGGCTGGTTTTCATCCTCTGGGCATCAACATGAAAATTATCTCCTCATAAATGCTTTATTTTTACTCTGTCTTCCTTTTCTTTTTCAACTTTTCCCATCTTTTAACACTATTGATTTTGTCTGGACAAAATAGGTCTACAGGTCTATTTGTAACTGATCTATTTTAACTGTTTGCTTTTTTCTCCCTATAATCATGTTAAAATTACTTACCAGGTCTGGCAAATTCAGGAAGACCACATATTTGTTATTCTTGTAAGTCAGGACATTTAAATACATTCTGTTTTCTAAATAACTGAATTCTATAATTATATACTTTCAGTTAATAGGAAGAATGTGCATAATGTTTGTTGGGTTACGTTTGGTTTCTAGTGCAGTACTTGGAATATAAGGCTCTAAATTGTATTTTTAAATAGTTATGTAAGAGGTACATTTCTACTTTTCTCATAGAATTTTGTTTGGCTAAATTACCAGCAGCATATTAACTGCAGGTTATGAGATTTGCTTTGATTTTTCATACCACAACATTAGAATAATAATTTCAATTTGTCTGCACTTTAACATACTATATGTGGTAGAAATCCAAATGTAGACATTCCTCTCATTCTCTGTGATATAAAACACTATGCTTTGGATGGTGACTTTCCTTTTCTTTTTCCTTTCGGACTAATACATTCCTTCAGAGAGTAGGTTGTTAGCCTAACCTACCAAGAATGGCCTTGAGCTCACTTTGTACCTCAGGCTGGCCTTAAACTCACAATAAGCCTTCTGCCTCAGCCTCCCTAGTGCTGGGATTACAGGCATGTGCCACCACGCCCGGCTAGAGACATATTATAAATGAAACTCATTGCTGGGAATTTCTTATATCATTAGTTAAATGTTACCAGGAACTCTTTTCCTTTGAGAAACAGAATAATGAATAAAAGAATATATAAAAGTGATTTGCACTTTGAGTCTTTGTCCAGAAGAGGAGGAATTCCTACCACACTATTTCAGCAGAGTTATAAGCCTTAATGACCAAGAGCATTGAGTTCTCCTTCAAGCAAGGCTAATTTGGAGATCTCCTGCATTTGGAATTATCACTGAATTAATTTATACACTCTGGAACATTTTCATTAGCTTTTTAGGAGAACGTTTGTATGTACTGTGCAAAAACTCCTGTAACCCCATATATCATATATCCTGTTTAAGATTGAGAGCATATATAACATAGAAATGCTTTTGTGCTTTTTCTTACGCTTATTATTTATCATTAAATACATGAGTTTTATAAATATATAAAGCACTAAATAATATGCCAGTTGGAAATTTTCTTTTCTGCTCTGATAATTTTCTACATTTCTTCTAGTGCCTGTTTTTAAAATAAGCTTGTATTTTCCTTATCAAATTTGCTGTAGTCCATTGTGAATTACTTGTCAAGAAATCTGGATTTTTTCCATTTCTTGTTTTCTAGTGCATGATTACATGAACTTTATTACTTATTTAAAAAATTTTCCTAAATTAACCAGGTTTCCTAAGCAACAAGATGAGCTTCTCATTCAAAATGATTACTGACAGACCAGTTTTCTTTCATAAATTTGAATTGGTCTAATTTGTTCTTAAATAAAGGATGACTAGTCTTTTTTAATCTTATCAAATTGTTCAGTGTTATTTAGCCAAAATGGCATTGCTTTTATGTAGCTGATTTAAAATATACTTTTAGAACTGTAATTTGCTTAACTACACAAAGTATAGAATCCCAGAATTTTTACCTTCTGATAAAAAGGTGAAATTTTCAATTCTAAATGAATAAATGTTATACTGTATTATCTAGTTCTCATAACACTCACAGAATTCCAAATAAAAAATCAATTTTATTTTAATGTATTTTTCTAATATATATTTAAGTATCATACCCATGCAAGTTCATAATTTGTGTATATTACACATACACTAATTATACTAACAGTTTTAATATCATGTGCTACATAACTATTTCTATGATAATACAAATTTATGTAAATATATATGTGTGTGCATATATGTATGTTAGTAAATGTTAGTAAAAATATTGAAACTTAAACCTAATTGGAAATTAAAGTTTTTAAAATAATTTAGATCTTTCCTACCCCAAAGTACCAATACTTCCTTTCTGACTTTCAAAGTAAAAGCCTCTCCAAAATCGTGTTAGACTTTTAATTGTGTTTACTTTCTACATATACTGTTTAGTTTTCCTAATTCTAATACTTCATTTGAATGGAACTATAGTATTACATGAATCTTTTAAATTATGTTTCTTGGGCTCAGTATTACGGTGGGCAATTTAATCCTATTTTTGAAGCTTGAACTTGTGTTTTTGCTGCACTGTTATCAAATCTTTTCCCTATACTAAAAATACATTCAATGGTTTACATACGCAACTATTATGCTATAACAATTACTGTGCATGTCTCCTGGGTGTAAGTGAGCTTATGGGGTGTTACCTACCACAGATTTTTCTAGATTATAGATTTTTCTTTCCTGATAAACTTTGCTATGTAAGGTGAAGTTGGTTTTGAAAGCAGTTTCACCAATCACGTTGCATTTGTAGGTGGACTGACAGAGTAACTTTATAAATTCATTACATGACAAGTACTTCACATTGCATAGCCTTTTAGTTTTGCTGCACTCGATTTCTTTTATTTAATTAAGTTTATTGGTACAGTTTAGATATTTACTGGATGTGGAATAGTATCTTTAATACACATGTTTGTAAATCTTTTTAAATATTACTATTTTTTTATATTTATAGGCTATTGCAATTTTACTTCTATAAAATATTTGGCCAGGCTGGCTCATGTTTACACAGGTTGTTTATCTTTTGTCCTATACTTGTGTATGTGTCTTTACATTCTCCACATTTGAATCCTTCTGAAAATAATAGTATTGAAATAATGATTCTAGTTTGTCTCATTCCATTTTTTTCTGACACATATTCTATGTGTGATTTTAGGAGCAAACTCCTTTATTTTAAAAATAGAGGAACAAAAACATATTGACAAACAGACATCCATTTACAAACTAGCGCAAGAACAATACAAGCAATACTGAATTGCAGACAAGATGAAAGGAACTTATCACAGGTTGCTGCATTACATTCTGATAACTTCAAAGTGGTTACTCAGGAAGACAAATACAGACATGCAAGATTTATCAAATACTGAATCATTAACTATTCCTTTCAATAAAGTGATATAAGTCAGTAGTACAACTATGTTAACTATCCTGTGTAAACATATATACATAGTTTTCCCACTCTTTCTTTTCTCTTTCCCTTCATCTCAGTTGTTCTTTACTTTTGAACAGTTTCCTTTTGTTTCACAATGTCTAGCATACCTCCTAATTTTTATTCACTCTTTCAGGTTCTTACATTAGTGAGACGATATGTAGCTTACACATACCGGTCGGATTTATTTCACTTATGAGCATGGTCTCTAGTTGTGACCATCTACCTATGAAAGCCTGGAGTTTATCTTTCTTTGTAGCTGAGTAATATTCTGTTATAAAAAAAATGGCAAATTTTTTATCCAGTCCTCAGCAGTTGGACATTTAAGAGTTTTATTTATTCATTCCTTCTTTTATATAAAAATTACTTTAGTCTGATTACTATTTTCGTATATTAAAAAACTATAAGTTAACTAATATTACTCTCTAATCTATATTTTAAAACATGCTCCAAATTGTGATAATGCTATTATAAAAATCACATTCACTGATTCTTATCCATCTATGCTATTTCACTTGAAACTCTTTATAGTATATGATAAAAATCAATTTATTTTCTTTATTTAATTTTTTTTGTACTGGGAATTGAACTCAGGACCTTGCACTTGCCAGGCAGATGCTGTGCCACTGAGCTATATCCCCACACCCCAAATCAATTTATTTTCTTAGGCATAAGAATTTCCCAGAGTCATTTAATAATAGCCCATCCATTTTTGCCAAACTACCCATTTGCCTTATGTTATGTTTGCACTTGAGAATCTACTTCACGTTTTCCATTCTTCACTCCTCTGATGCCTGCGATAGGCCTTTCCTTTGTGTTGATATGCTCTGCATAGTAGGTGGACTCCCATCCCTGCCAGAATGTATACCTGGCAATCACAGACACCCTTCTCATCCTTTTCTGACTCTGATAAGCTGCTCTACTCCAGGTAGCCTCTAGGTGTAGACATTCTCTTTATCCAGTACTAGGTCTGGTGCGCAAGTCTCTGCAGGTATCTTCCTCACCCTGCTTGAGCTTCCATAACTCATGCTGCCTGCTTCTCTGGGTGTCTCCTACCTGAACCTGCTTGGACTCCTCACTTGTACAAAGCATCCTGCAGTGGGTAACCCCACTTGCCTAATCAAACCTAGACACTAGCGCCAAACTGGCCCAGCACTTAACTGTTTTCCCCTCCGTGATTTGAACATGGCCCTGACCTGGGACACTTCCCCACACAAATGTTATCTTCTTGGTTGCTTGAGAATCAAAACTATGGAGTCAAACTAACTAGGTGTAAGAACGGTGGAATTAAAATAAAAGAGTAAAAGTATATCCCACATTTTTCCATCCTATTTCAGTACATATTTCTTATATTGTAGAATATTTTTCCAATTTATGTCAAAATTTTATACTTCTATGTAGATCTATATATGTATTGCTATATATTTCTATAACTCTCCATATGTCTGTTTAGAAAAAATTTGTAATGTTGAGTAATTTTTAGAAAATTAATCATTATGTTAATGAATAAATTATTAATAAAGAATGAATTGATAAATTGATATTTTGGGAACAAATTGTTGCTATAAACATTAGTGAACCTGGTGCATTTCTATGCAGGTAATTTAATTTGCAATATTTTTAATAGTTTTTAAGGAGCTTCTACTATCTGATTGTGAATTGCATGAATTAATACATTTTATATTATATACAATAAAATATATATATATATATATATATATATATATATATATATATAAAACACTTCACTGGTCTTCTCCTGTTCTGTTACAGAATAATCTTGTTTCAGATGAGTCAAAATCTGAATGGAAAATATGCATCTAAGAAAGGTGTATATATTCTTGTGAGAAATGCAAAAAGAACATTTTAAATAGAGCTAATAATATATAAAATAGAGAAAATTTTATAAAGGGAAAGGCTCAGGAAAACTGGCATTTTATTTTATTAAATGACTCTTTAAAAAGAATAAAATACAAAATTAGTATGCAAGGCAAATGTAGAAGGAATTGAGGACTCAGCAATACTATACATTTAATTTGCTATAAAGTAGGAAATAGGATGAAGACACTCTAACAAAAAATACAATATATGGTGGGCTGCACTGAAAAAATGTCACATGAATGAAAATAATAGGAACAAAATGTAGATATATATGCACAGTAATGATAGGACAGTATAATGGTAGAATAATAAACATTTTGATGAATTACAACATATGGCTTTATATTTCTACTAGTATTATAAAGTTCACAAATATGTGTGAATATTACTGAATTGGGATATGTTAAAATTAGTTTTATCTTTCTGGTTTTTCTCAGCCTTCCAAATTCTAGGCACTGGGGGAAGAATAAAGTGTGCTAAGATGTCCGCCTAATGTGATTTTGAAGTTCGAAATGAGATTTCAGGCTCTCAAAAATAAAATTAGCAAGTAAAATCAGTGCATATCTAATGGAAATCTAGAGACCTAATGGTCCATAATAGAATAAGATGATAATTGGTTTTTCTTGAATATTTTATGCTTTTATGCCTATTTTGAGTGTCCTATTAGAATCATGCAATTTTGTTTCCATTTTATTGGGTTGTTCTACTCCACACTGGAGCGCTGTGATGAAACTCATTTTTATTAATTTGAGCAGAAAGTAAAATTGATCATAGTCTATAAAATGTTTTTTATTACTTGAATTCTACATTTTTTTGCTTTCTCACAATAATGTAACATCTTAATCAAGTTATTAGTTCATATAGATTTTATTTTAAAACACATACAGATATATAGATTTTATTTACCATACTCATCAGATTTTAAGTACTGTACAGCTGAAAGCTGTTGATAATGGTTAAGAAAGCATAAATAATTCATGATGTGAGTGTCTAAACATTTCTCCCAGTCTGCTGCATATTTATGTTAACAGTGGTATGAACAATTCTCTTGCACCTTTAAAATCATATTTAATATGCACATTTGGACTAAGAGTGGGCAACTCACTGTATATGGACCTAAATGAATTCAGAAAAGCAATGTAAAATAATATAGCAGCCCAAGATAACATGGATACAGTTTTGGTCACAAGATAAATAATTACTGTTTAATTTTTCACACTATATAAAAGAGTGGATGTTCTATAGTGTTTATTTTATGAGAATATCATTAAATATGTAGACATTGTTAAAATTATGTCTTCCCATTATAAAGTGTTAACTATAAAGGCTATGACTGTATTTAAAGTAACTGAATGGAATAAATATACACTTAACTATGTATATAAAATTCATTGTCTTTTTATATTAATTCATTCATGTTGATCAGTTTGGAGATATTCTTGTTTATAATCCATAGCTACCGATATGTGTGTAAATATGAAATTGTATCAATCTAAAAGCAAATCCAACATTTGTAATCTGTAGCAATATCTGATTTTAAGAAGGTTGACGTAGTATTTATGGAGCAACCTTCCATCATCCTGCAGGATAGGTATTCCAGCTTGTAATTTGATTGAGATTATAATCACTAATATGCTACCACTATTAATTAGAAGAGCTAATATTGGGATGTAATTATTTGTGCTATAAATTTAGTATAACACTGTGAACTTTCAAATGAGTTATTACATATTTGTCATAACTAAGTTATTTTTCCTGTACAACTTATTTTAAAAAAATAATTATTCAATTTATCTGTATCTCAATTCAGATGGGAATCTTCAAGAAGGTACCTTCACATTGTTAAACCACACTGAGCAGTGGCCATAAAATATACTTCCCTTGGTGTTCCTCATTCCCTGCACACGTTTTGTTTTGTTTGCTGTAGCATTTGTTTTCATCTGAAATAGAATTTATTGTCTATGGCCATATCCCCCTGAAAGCACCTGATCTCGTCTGAAATAGATTTTATTTTTAAACTTTATCAGGACCACCACACAAAGTTCTAAATATTATCATTGTGTCTATACTTTATCTGGCTCTCTTCTGTTGTATACAGAGCACACAGAATGTTGCTAGGCCTGGGATAGTACTGAGAATCATACTTTCCTACCAGCTGGACAATGATTACTTATGCTGACATGCTCCAAAACCCATGTTGAGCTTTTTATTTAATGTAAAACTTATATCCTGAGACTAATCCTGTGACAGAGACAGCAGGGTTACTTGCATTTGACAGAAAGGAAAACTGGAAACAAAGCTGTAGCCAAGTTTCCACGTTAGTAAACGTTTTAGTCAGAATTTAGTCCTTAATTATGGTGTAATTTGTAGTATTGTATTTTCTACACAATGTTCTATACTCACTCTTAAGGTTTCATGTTAAACATAATGTATTGCTAATACATGCTTATAAAACAATTTCAAAATATTTTATGTTTCAAATTGAAGTAACTCAATATATGTACAATTACAGAAGGGAGCATGAGGACCGTGAAAATGCATTATCTACATATACCTCCTAGCCCGGTGAATGCAGCCTCCATGCATTGCAAACATCGACTAAAAATAATAACAAAAGCAATAATAATAATGAAGGAGGGAAAGAGAATCTAGACACAGACCATGACAGCAGAGTGTGGGGAGGAAAATAGAAATAATCAAGATTGTTCAGTAAATTGATCCACTCTTCAAAATGAATATAGCTATCATATATCCCAAACGTGCAGAAATAAAAACCATTTAAAAATAAATACACTAATATTAGACCTCTGTGGACAAGGCTAAGATACATTATTAGAATACTCTGTTCATCTAATTGTTTTCTTTAAAGAAAAACTGAGCTGCAAAGCATCTCTCGGTGAGCTGGTGGGGGGGGGATAGTTCCATCAGCGCTTCTCTGTTGTGCTTGAGGCCTTGGTTTTGATACACAGCGCTGAAAAAAAAAATCTGTTGTCTAACTGATAAACACAGTAACTGAAAACACGAACATGATTACTTCCCTGAATATTTTTCTTAGCACAAACTTAGATTCTTTCTAAGTTTAAGTCAAAGTAATGTTAAGTATGAAATAGGCTCTAGGAGCATCCAAATGAATGGAAGAAGTTTCCAAGGTGTGCTCTGGCTGGGAAATTGAGTAAATAATGGTGTCACTCTACTATTCAGAGTGATAAGAATCAGTCCTGGATAACTAAACACATAAAATATTCTATATTTTAATTATTCCAGACAGAAACAATTCATGTCCTTTCATTCAATTTGAGGACAATGCATATGAACAGTGCCACCAATATAGTAACTTTTATGTCAGAATTGAATTGAAAGTCATTTAAAAATGTGTTGTTCATGTGAGGCCAAGGCTGTAGTTCAGTGACAGAGCAGCAACCTAGAGTGCATGAGGCCTGGGTTTGATTCTAAACACCACAAAAAGGGGGAAAGCATTTATATTGTGCTATGACTCCATATTACAATACTCACATGATCTTACATGTGTCCTTAAAAATATTATCAACTTGACCACTAATAACGACATTGATCTCCCCTAAAGTTTGTGACCCTTACATTCTGTAGAATAAAATGGGCTATTTGAGTTTCTGTGTAAATAAGTGAAATGTATAAATTCCTATTTGTGTGCATTTTATATATGGTCATTTGAAAGGACCTCCACTGAGTTGTTCAAAGTCTAGGTCTCTGGGTTTGAATTTCAAGCAGAAGCATCTGATTAGTTTGGTGTCTGGGCTTCAACCAAAATACAGCGAAGGAGACAAGGTCTGAGAGCAGGACGGCTGCCTCTTCCACGGACTTTAGGTTTCTCCCATGGCAGACAGGATATGGGAGGGTTGAAGCTACTAGCACCTCAAGTCCCCGGGTACCAGATATGTGAGGCTGGACTTTCTCAGCCTTTGTTTCAAGTAGGAGGCTGAAGTTCTGGAGAAGAAAAGGCCAAATCATATCAGATTTTTTTTCCCTTATTTTAAAATGAGCCAGGAGAGGAGAGAAGGAAGAAGAGGAAGTAAGAAGAATTCGGTGTATTTTGGTCATTTACCAACTTCTCACAATGAATGTTATCATTATGCACTAATTTATTTTATGAAATTCATGCTTTACTGCAAATGTGTAGGAATAACACTTAGAAAAATAAGATATCAAATGGAAAATGTATGTACCATTAAAAACCATAGTAAGAAATGCAGCAACTTTCAGTGACTTTTTGACAATTTCTAATTTATCATGAAAGAAATTTCTCAAATCATTTCCCCTTTAGCAATATTTATTATGTATTAGAATTTAAAAAGTAGGCAGTCATTTTTCCTCTTACTTCTAGATGTATTATTCTAAATAATGAACCCATAACAAATGACCTAGCAACTTTTTAATAAAGATTTTTGTTACTTAGTAGAAATTTATTCTTGGTAGAACTTCTGAAAGTGACTATTGTATTTGTTATGGCAGTGCAACTATGGTTTGTTGTAATATTTAAAGTATGTCTTTGAAAACACTTTTTGAAAGTAATTTAGCATATTGGTTGGAGTCCAGTTACAACATCAATTATAAAATATTGTTAAGTAATGCTTATTAATAAGGATGTATTTATAAAGAATTTGAAATTGCTTATTGTGTCATTCTACAGAGCTTGATCTTTAGTGAAAAAGTATGCTTTGCTTTAATATTCTTGAAATGTAAGCTTTTGACTCTCAAAATAAAAGTTTAACTTGAAAATATGCAATAACATACTGTATGTGTCAAGGTTGTGAACATGCGACTGCTCAATGCTGTTTATAGGTCACGATACTAGAAGACATATGCAAATAATGTTTAGGTTCTTAAAAAAGACCGAAGAAGTGTTTTCCTATAAAATTAATTAGTTAATTCGATCAGTTTTGGTGTGATTAAAAATACTGCAGTTCCGTTGTTTCTTTGAAATGTACACTATAATATGAATTTAAAAATATTGTGACTGATGTCAAAAGTTTTCACTGAAAATTTATAGTATTCCAGGCATTAATCCCGATACTACCAAATGTTTGAAGAATGAATTGAAGTTCTCTTTTCTTCTGCATTTAGTTTTTCATTGCAGTGGACTTGGGACAAATTAATGTATTTATATAGTTTAATTTTCAGAAAATGATAATTAGTGAAAGGACAAGTAAAATATTAATATAGTGAAAACAAGGGTTCCTGGGGAAATCACTCTTCTAGTAAAATAATATTTTCAGCTGAGGCATGAGTAAAGGGAAAAGGTTATTCATAGCCAATATTTATAAGGAAGTCTACATATTAAACTATATTTTAATAGTTCAAAATCCAGTTGTATGTTTTGTGTAAAAAACAGTGAGAAGAAAAGCATTTTCCTAACTTTTTTTGCCATGAAGGATGTCATTGGAAACCAAGAAATATTGGATTATATGGAATTCTGTTTTCTGAAATAAAAATATGAGCAGAATACTCAGGCAGTAAAAAGTAATAGACAAAATTGAAATTCAATTAACAGAAATGGGTGTCATCTCAGAAAGTTATTGAAATATATTTAAAATCTATAACGTAAACTAAGTGAGTTCCCGTTTACTTCAAACACAAGAGTGTCAAGCAAAGATAAGAAGTTTTCTTATTTTTTTTTATTTTTATTTTTTGGTACCAGGAATCAAACTCAGGACTTTGCGCTTGCCAGGCAGGCGCTTATGCCACTGAGCTATACTGTCGGCCCAAGAAGTCCTATTAAAGTCAGTACATATAGAAACAGATACTTCACAGCCTTGCTATTAGAGTAATATCTTAGACTCACGGCTTTAATGGACTCGTTCTAATGCACTTACTGTTACTGCAGAAGATGGACATTGTTTCACTATGGGAGAATGAAATATCTTTGCCTGAAAGAGAGGATAGCATCACATTGGACCAAGTAAGTTTGCTTTCAAAATCGCACTTGTCTGCTCAGTGGTTTCAGACTTCAGCTCCCTCTTCTGTCCAACAAGGTAATAATTAACATTTCTTCATGGGACTGTTATGAGGGTTGAGCTAATTAAACCAGGTGGTGTTCCCAGAGCCCTACCTTACAGGCAGCACCTGCTACATTAGCATTATGGCAGATGTTCATCAACATTCCCAACAATCTGACACTATCAAGTTGATTTGAACGACTCCTTACTGACATGTAACACAAAAGAATAGGCTATCTGTATTCTGTACAAATCATGTTTTCTCTGAGGCACAAATACCTAACACACACAAGTTAAATGAAAAAATGTTCATTTTGCCTCATGATTTCAGAAGTTTCTATCCACAATTTGCTGGCTCGTAGGTAGGACTGTGGTGGCAGCAAGGCATGACAGAGGGCAGCCACTTCACCTTATAACAGTCCAGAACCCAAGTGAGAAGGAAGCGAACCAGAGGGAGAGGAAGGGGTTTGAGAAAATGTCACACACCTCAAAGACACATGCCCATTGATTTCATTTCTCCAACTGAATCACAACTCCTAATAAGCCCGAATGTCAGTTAACCAATCCACCAGTGAGATCAATGCGCTCATGACCCAGTGACCTTTGTAGGGAACACCTCTGAGCATCACTCTAATGCGTTTCTTTGGGGGATGCTATATATTTAATTCATAGCAGCAATCAAGTTAGAAGTGGAAATGCCCATGGCATTTCTCAAGGTAGATGTAGCCATTTATATACACAATTTGAAAAGTAGAAAATTATTATTGCTTGAGATGTTCCTTTATGTAGTGTCACAGTCACTGTTCACAAAGAACCACCAAATAAATGATTTTGTTTAGTGTTTCACAGCCTGTGAAGACAGAATTTATTTCCTTTTATAATTGGAGGAGTGTAACTTCGTGTACAAACACTGTTATTCTGATTATTGGAAAGAAAAATAAATTAACTTTTACATTCATAAATCAATCACCGGTTATTATATTCTAATTTATTCATTATAAAGAAACTTCACTGGCTATGAGCACCCTAGTCAATTATAGGCTTTGGTAATGAAAAATAGAGCATCTGTAATGTTTGTAACTATTTATCAGTGTACCCATCTATCTATCCATCTGTTCATATAATCACTTTTTCCATTGCTGAGACCCAATACCAGACATATCCTACTTAAAGGAAACAAGGTTCACTGCATTTTTGTTCATGGTTTCAGGGATTTCAATCTGTGGTATGCTGGCTCCAGGGCAGATACATGAGCAAAGAGCATGGCACAGAAAAGCTACTCAACCCATGGCCACAATAAAACAGAGAGATCAGAAGACAGCAGAAAGAAATACATTCTTCAAAGGCACAACCTCATTGACCTACCTCCACCATCCTTTCCCCATCTCCTAACAGTCCACTCAGCTATGAACTCATCAGCATAGTAATTCTTTGACGAAGTTAGCACCCTGGGATCTAATTACATACTAAAGTTCTGACTCAATACATGAGACCTTTGCAGCACAACCTTTCCTTGAACATCTGCCTTCCTTTAAATTCATTTATGTTTATCACATAGGCTTGATTTTATTAATTTTTCCCATGAAAACAATGATCAGATCAACACCAGGCTAAGAAGCAGTGACTATATTATCTTCTGACACATACCTGACAAAAAACAAAAATTCATGAGGTAGAATTCAAACAAAACAATATATAAACACAGAAATAACAATAATGAAAAATCAGTGCAAAACCATAAAACCCAATGGAGATTTTTATTTAATATTTAATACTTTAGCCATTGGTGAGATTGGCCTTCATATCATTTTACAGGGGTAATAAACTGTCATACTTCAAAGTTTTTTCCTCTTCCATTCATCGATGTCAGCTTTTAAAATGCATTTCATTCAAGGGTATGAAATTTAACCAAATAGTAACATAATCTATTTATATATCATGTTATGTGAAACACTTATTTTTAATCTAAGTATTTTGTGTTTTCACTTTATTGATTTTAGAAAATATATACTTAAGATGTGAAATCAAATTGTGAATTTGTTTTAGTTCATAGTAATTAGAATGTTCAAATAATTTTTGGATGATGATTTTACCTCATGAATTACAATAAATTACAATATGGTTTAAATTCAGAATATCTGGGTGAGCCTAAACTACAAAGTGAGCTCAGGGCCAGCCTGAACTGCATAGCAAGACCCTGCCTCAAAAAAAACCAAAAAACAAAAAACAAAAAACTGGGTAATTTGGGTGCTTTTGATTGCTTAAAAATGTCAGTGAGATACATTTAAAATAATATGTAATTTCTTGCCAGAGGATTTCCTTGTATCATAAATTTTTGTGAAATATACAAGTTCAGTAAACAGCAGCATTGTTCTGCATCCACATCCCAATGTCTCACCAACCTTCCATACAGGAGGTCACTGGCTAATCCCAATTTCATCCTCATCTTCGCTCCTTTCTTCTACACCTGAGAGAATGCTATTGGATCAACAATATAGTATCGTTTCATTGTTACTCATGTGTACTGCAATTGCATAAATCTTTGTCAGATATTTTGCATAGCAGTCAGTTCTTAGCTGGTGGAGGTCAATTCCTACATGGCCCATTTGCATTCAGTTTTTCCTTGCAAATGTGTCATTAACTTTTTCAAAAGTTGTAATTAATTATCCAATGTACAACTGTGATGCCTTGTTCCTTCGCAAAGACTTAAATGCTTTCCCATGTCAATAAAACACTATTCAATATATATCTTTGGGTTCTCGACTTAGCTGCAAAGCCTATTATTTCATACATAAAATCTAAACTCCAACTCTTCTGGTATGTAATGCTAGCCACTATTTTTGTTTTCTCTGGCTTCAAGACTACAAACTTTGTACTAATTAGAGTCTATAGACTTTCTTTCCTACAGAAACTAAGAGCCCCAGGGGTATTAAGAAAAGACTACTGATTTTATATTGATTCACAGTGTAAGAACAAACTTTTTTTTACATGGACTATCGGCTTCAAAGAAGCAAAAAAAAAAAAAAAATTAGAAGACACTTGCATTCCTGCTGCATGTAAAAATAGAAAGAATCATTGTTTTATATTTTTAAAAAATATGGTAGGTGTGAGAAGTGAGGTGGACACGAAGGTCTTCTAAGCCTTATGTTTGTGCTGACATCATTGTATATAATCTACCTCTTGTTCACCATCCTAGATGTTCATATCTATTTGAATTATCCTGTAAATTCCAATTAAAGAAAGGAATGCAACTCAGGGCTCAGATGTGATGAGCCTCATTTCACTTCATACTTTAAAGAAAGAACTTGTTTATTTGAGATACTGTAATAAGACCCTTAAGTAAAAGACATGGATGCATCCAAGGCAAACTATTGACAGGTTATTGATGGAAAGACTGTACCTGTGGACTAGTGCATGAAAGCAATTATTGCTGTTTTTCTGTACAAAATAAAAAAAACAATTTCCAGCTACTTTTTACAGATGGAAGTCATAACAGTATATAATATTTCCAAAAATGAATGCCACAAACCAATTCTAAAACTAAATATATCACAGACCCCATCTGTTATAATGTTCTGTTAGATTGTATTGCCCATACTTCTGCATCATAAAGTACATTTCCTAATTCAGTTTTACTATTTCCCACTTGTCATGCAATCATGATGCTCTAGCTTTTTTAGATAAAATCAACAAAATGTTGTCTTCAATAATAAATGAATTGATCCATTAAAATAATAACGGTATCTTTTATGTTAGAGAATATTCATGAAGTGAAATTTTGTGACAGTGTTCGTTTGTCCCTGAAGACTGAAAAACTTAGAAAAATAAATACTTAATAAAGAGTTTAATGCAGGAGTTCTCAAGTTTTGCCCTGATTTTACAATTAAATACATTACACTTCAAAAAAAGAGAAATCTTTGCAATGTAAATGAGCTATGAGGCAATTCTTTGTAACACATCACCACAAATCTCAGTGGCTTTTTATTGAAAACATTTATTTTCCTTTCTTGCTGTATGCAGTTCCCTCAGAACAGCTCTGCTCCAGGCTATGATTTGTTTGCATTTGGCTTGGTTTTGGTCCCTATTACTTGACAGTGGGCTATGAATTCACGTGTTTTTCAAGTTATAAAGGTGTCAAAACTGCTATAATAAGCTTTTATGACAGACCAGTGAACCACCAGGTAACAGGACAGATAGCAAATTGTCTTTAAGATCTCTACTGCAGTCATTTCCACACATATTTCATGAGATAATTAGTATTATCTGCCTAGGTGGGAAATCCTGCTTTCAGGAAAATGAATTCTTCCTGGGAGGGAGAAAAGTGATTATTTATTGAACAGTAATTTACTCTCTTACAATCCAAGCTTTTGTTGACAAACAGACACTTTCCTCCTGTGTACAAAACACACACACTTCCCCTTGGACTTGTTGAAAGCCTCACCTACCTATAGCCTTGGGCTGGATTTCAGGATCCAGTGATTATGTTTAGTGTCCATTGGGCAGTTCCTGGCTCAAAAGAAATTAATCAAGTAGGTAATGATGCAATGATGAAAAAGGATGAGTGAAAAAAGGACGGAATGATAACATCTAAAAGTAAAAACAAACAAATAAAACCATGAGTCACATAAAATTCAGTGATCTGCAGCAAATAATTCAAACATAATTCAGGTTTCTTTTTACATATCCCCAGTTAAGTACTGTCTGTGCGTTTTGGCTCTATTTTCTAGGGAGATCTTTCCTTTCTCTCTTTCTTCAGGAGCAAACTGGAAAGCAGTCCCTCCCTGGCAACAGAGGAATTTTTCTGACCAACTACAATGAGACCAATTATCGCAGGGGTATTTTATTCTTCCACCTCTACTCGTATGTTGTTTAATCTTGGTGTGAGACCTTTCATTAGCACGACGGTTTCAAATACACTGTGAATCTGCTACGTATGATTTCTGTCCATTCCATGTTCTGAGGAAAACACCCACATTCTCTAGGAGGATATTTTCTCTGTCTCTGCTTCTTTGTGTCTGTCTGTCCTCTCCTTATCTCCTTCTCTTCATCATTTCTCTTCCTGCTCTCAGTCCCTGCAGTTTTGACTATAGGCACTTTTAAATTAAATATATATATATATATATATATATATATATATATATACATACATATATATACATATATTAGAATACAGCAAACTGTATTACTAATAAATAATTACTAATATATATGTTTATATATATATATATATATTAGTAATACGGCTTGCTATACATAATGATTATCTTCATCACGGGGAGTTGCTACATGAACAGTACAATCTCATGCTTTCCATTTCCCCTCCCTCTCGCCCTCCATCCTTTAGTCCCCTTTGCAGGAGCACGAGTGGGCTGCTAAAGTATGGGAGCGGATTAACAGAGGAGATCGGGCGCATTCAGGGTGGTACGACTATAGAGGTAAGTGGATTATCTGTCTCCATATTTCCTATGATCTCTCTTAGTTTGCTTTTTAAATTATTTATACTTTGGTCTTTTCTTATAAGAGAAACCATGTGATATTTAAGCATATCAGTGTAATCTGCTTCACTTAACATTGCCTGATATTGCATCCACATTCCTGCAAGTGACACAAATTTGTTATTATTAGTGGCAAAATGCTGCCCCATTATACATGAAGATCATGTTGTCTTTATTCATTAATTTGTTAATGGACATACAGTATAGGTTGTCTATGATTTAGTTGTGTTATGTTAGGCTGGTTTAAATATGGCAATGCCTGTATCAATGTAGTATGACGTCTTTAGCATATTTTAAGAATCCACTTCCCTGCCTTTTATTTTATCCGTATTGCAATTGCCTTTGTCAATGACAGCATGTTGAGTTTAGCCTTTTGCAGGAGGTTGCCTTTTAATGGTCACATATTTGATTTGTTTAGAAACCAAATCACTAACACTTGTTTTGTGCCTAATTTTTTGTTTCTTGGGTTTTTAAAAAACTTTTTGAAAAGAATCAAAAATAATTTAAAAAATTAGAAATGATACAGAATTTTACTCAGCAAGATGCTGGAATTCAGCAATGGTTTTTATATTGCATACTGTTGCTTTAAATTAGTTTCTCAGATTACCAGATAGAATCATGCAAAATTGGCCCTAAAAATTTAAAACAAGAGAACAAATCAAACATTAATTGTTCCTTGCAACAGACCAGTAGAATTCAGCAGTATAATTATCCCAGCTATCCTGAGTATGTAGGTATATATTTTTTCCTCTCCATTTTTCTTTCTTTTCTCCTTTCCTTCAGCCCACTTGTTCCTTCCCTTTGAGCAGTTTATTTTTTACTGGAGACTGAACCCAGGATCTTTTCACTGAGCCACATCACCAGACCTTTTTTTCTTTGAAATGGGGTCTCACTAAGTCAGTAAATTGCCCAGGCTGGGCTGGAAGTTGTAGACATCCTGCTTCTGCTTTATGCAGTACTGGGAATACAAGCGTGCAGCACAAGGCCCAGCCTAACATTTCAGATTTTTATTTTTCCTCAGTTTTGTTTACAGACTGCCTAGTTCTTTCCTGATCTCAGTCTTTTCTTCTGGCAGTTCTAGTTTTACCTTATTTGGTGTAGGTCACATTGTTAATATTCTGCCTCTAAACCTACATGATGAAAGAAAATGAAGAGGCTACCTGATACATGTATAAAGTCCTCCGGGTTTTCAAAATGGCAAATTTACCCAAAGTTTCATCTCTGCCTAACATGGACCTCTTAGAAGTTTTTAAGTCCCTTAAAAATTTCCTGATCGCGCAAAACTACCAGCACCTTGCATCTGGTAAAAATGTTTATCCTTCTTAGCTGTTTTCAAAGTAACATTATAAAATATCTTTAAGCTGAGCTGTTTAAATAAAAAGCATTTATTTTTCCAGTCATTAGATAGACACTGGAAACACTCCACTGTATGCCTGATCTCTCACATGATTGGCTGAATGTATTTTCAGGAATTAATCCAGATTTAGTTTCACTGGGTTCTGTTGATGTTTGTTCTGGCTGGAAGAATGGGAACGTTTTCTGACTGGTGATCATCCATCACAGTTCACTACTGCTCAGTGCCACCACCTATAAAAGAATGATAATTCCTCTGGTCCTTAGTATTACTTCAGAAATCAAGGCTAGTGATGTCAGCGCATAGTACTTTTCATAACAAACATCTCTCAGTCAGCCACTGCTTACACATATTTACTTGTCCTAGTAATCTCATGGAATTTGATGTATTTGTATTTCAATTTTAAAATAGGTGTACATAATATCCATCTTTTTCAGAATAATTAATAAAGTAGAAATAGGGAATGGATGTGATTGGAAAAATACTGGCTTTCTTTTTGTCTACCTTGAATAAAATTAAATGATTAAGTGATAATACGCATTGTCCTTTCTTGTACTTTTGTCATTCATTCTAAGTAAAGTATGATTTCCTGATCTATTTCTCTTCTACTTGGTTAATGATTTGATGACTTAGGACATGTAACTAACAGAAGTAGTGTTTGGTATGTAATTTAAAAAGCTAGCTGGTAAAATTAAAACTATTGAATCTATATTTGTCTACAGGATTTTCTAAGGGAACATTGGATGTATCTGATACATTTCATGGTCTACTAATTGCAAATTAGTTTTTATAATTACATTAATTTATAGCCATTTAGCTTTATAATATTTTATAATTTTTAACTCTTACTATATATTATTTAAGTCTTAATATAATCTCAATATATATGTTTTTAAATCTCAATGTATGTAGAATGTGAAACATACCCATGCTGGCATATAAAACATGTGATGTTGCATAGTAACTTGAATTTTCAAGATGTTTGTATTTTTCATGAAGTATAGGTGAGCAGAAATAGGTGATACCCAGGTGGTGATTTGGTAGGACACGACATACACACATCAGTGTATAAATAGAAAAGATACACAAAAGAGAGTTGTAATAAAATGATTTCTGCAAAGTATTTAAATTAATAAGCTGGTTTAACTTTTAGAGGATAGAGAACAGATGACTCATGATTGACATAAAGCTGTGTTACGTTGATCCATTCTTGGCTCATAATATCTTTTAATTTTCTTAACGTTTCAATCTGGCTACCTGTACTAATTCCCTGTCTCTGTAGCTAGCTATCTTCTATGTATAGCATTGATATATCTGCCTATTCAGCCATGTAAATCAGTTAAGATTTTAGTTAAGATTGTCTTTTGCTATGTGTAACAAAATCCAACAGAGTAACTTAAGTTTGTATGTGAAGGACTTCTTTGTTTCAAATACCAGGAAATGTTAGGTTTGCAGCCCAAGGATAATGAAAAAATCAGAGAGATTCTCCAGCGCTTGGATTACTCTTCTCTATTATTCCATAGAGGAGCCCTTACTATAGAAGTAAGAGGGGTAATGGTTGGTATAACTAACCAACTCTAATATCCAACTGTATAACACTGTTCAATTTAATCTCTTGTTTATCTAAAGTTTCAGATACTACTTTAAAATTTAGCAAAACTTGGTTCAATACTCAGTATAAGTTTTGAGTTCCTTAATGGAAAAGATCATGCCTTACTTATGTCTTTAGATCATCATTTATCATTGTGCTGAGAAAAATACAAATGTTCTCAAAAGAAATACTGTAAACTAATATGGTTCCAGTAACAGGTTTATGTGCTTCTTTACAATGACATCACTGGCTGCCTGTGTGCAGCATAAACCAGGATCACTACATGCCGAGTACAGTTACCTTGAGGCATACTCATACCCTCGGTTAATAGACAAGCTTGTTTTCTCCTATGAGAACCCGGGGGGAAGGGGATGTCTTCTAGTCTTTATGAATTTCAAACTAACATCTGTTAGGTCTCTATTTATTTATTTATTTATTTATTTATTTATTTTAATTTAAAAAAAATACAAGTACAAAAACATATTGACAAACAGACACCAATTAGCATAAAAACTAGTACAATCACAACTAATCTATAGACAAGGTGATATGACCTCAACAGTGGTTAATGCTTTATCCATTGATATCTTCGAAGTGTAAATATATAAGCCCATATACAGACATGCAAATTTACTCAGACAATTAATGCTCTCAACAACAGAAAAAACACCAAAACCAAAAATCCAAAGACAAAAAACAAAACAGGCAAACATCAACAACAGCAAAAACAACACAAAACAACAAAAAAACCACCAATAGTTGCTGCTTTACATATTGATATCTTCGAAGTGTGTGTTCAGGATAACACATACAGATATACAAGATTGATCAAATAACCCGTCATCGATTATTGCTTAGCATTAAGTGATATAATACAATAGTAGAACCATATTAGCCCTCCTGCATATATGCATATTCATATATACCTACATACATTTTTGTCTTTTTCTTTTCTACTTTCATTCATCCCATCTGTCCTTTGTTTTAGAACAGATTTCCTTCATGTCTCTTAGTTTATATTCCCACTCTCGGGTTCTTACACCAGTGATACAATACGTTGCCTGCACATGTATCACTGATTTATTTCACTTATGAGTATGGACTCCAGTTTTGTCCACTTGCCTACAAAGTCCCCAAAACTGTCTTTCTTTATAGCTGAATAATATTCCATTATATAAAAATGCCACAATTTTTCAATCCAGTCTTTGTGGATGGGCACTTGGGTTGCTTCCACATTTTAGCTATTACAAATTGTGCTGCTATAAACATGGGTGCACATATGTCAGAGTGATATGATGTTTTCAGATCTTCTGGGAAAATACCCAGAAGAGGAATAGCTGGTTTGAATGGAACCTCTAGACCTAGTTTGTGGAGAAATCTCCAAACGGCTCCCCACAGTGGTTGCACCAGTCTGCATTCCCCCCAGCAGTGTAATAGAATCCCTATTTCTCCACAGCCTCGCCAGCATCTGTTATTGGATGACTTTTTCATACTGGCCAGTCTTACTGGGGTGAGATGAAATCTCGATGTTGTTTTTATTTGCATTTCTCGAATGACTAAGGGTGTGGAACATTTTCTCATATATTTATTTGCCTTTTGTATTTCTTTGTCTGAGAATTGTGTATTCATCTCAGATGCCCATTTCTGGATTGGGTCTTTGAATTTGGACAGGTACATGTTTTTTAATTCTTTGTAAGTTCTAGATAGAAGACCTTTGTCTGAGGGACAGCCAGCTAGGATTTTTTCCCAATTTGTGGGTTTTCTTTTTACTTTGCTGGTGATTTCTTTAGATATACAAAAACTTTTCAGTAGGATGAGGTCCCAATTATTGATTCTTTGAAGTGTTTCCCTTGCAGCTTCGTTCTTGTTCATGAACTCTCTGCCTACTCCTATGTCTTCAAGATTTTTACCTACTTTC